>JAAALK010000285.1:42209965-42329805 GCA_019279435.1 Zizania palustris | reverse complement strand
TTCGCTCAGCATCCCCACCGCAGGCAGTCCGAGGCCGGCCTCGAAGAAGGCTTCAAACACCACCACTTCGTCAGCACGAGGCTTCGGTATGGCCTCTGACTTCTCCGGAACCCTCAGTTGGATTTTCGCTGCAATCTTCCCCTCGCAGGCCCTCCGGACGGACTCCTCCGTGGAAATCGAAGCCCTCATCTCCAGGGTCTGCTCGAACCTGTCGGAGGGCGTCCGAAGGTCCCTCGGCCCCAGTCGCCTAGCTGCAGGCTTCGCTGCCGCGGCCGCTGCTGCCGCCGCCTGCACTTGGGCGGAGCCCGAGCTCGAGCCCAAAACCGGGAGCTTCGCCACTGCCTTCTTCGGCATTCTGATCAGACTCCGGATCGAAGGGCTAAAGGATGGCGAAGGGCTAGAAGCTAGCGAAGGTCGCTCTGCGAGGCTAGGAGGAAGAGGAGAGCGAAGGTGGTAAGGCGGTAAGAAAGAAGTGAATGAAAGTGTGCCGGAGCTGCACGCGGTAAGTCTCTATTTATAGGC
This sequence comes from Zizania palustris, assembly GCA_019279435.1. Taxonomy (NCBI): domain Eukaryota; kingdom Viridiplantae; phylum Streptophyta; class Magnoliopsida; order Poales; family Poaceae; genus Zizania; species Zizania palustris. The sequence goes on along the minus strand of JAAALK010000285.1, from coordinate 42,329,283 downwards.
GCAGTAAGAATGCCAACCGTCATGGGCCGAGCCCACCGCCAGATGGGCCTTCGGCGAAAGCGAATCAAGCCCAAGCAAGGTAACGGTAACTTTTCTGACCGTTGCGGAGCCGTTCGGGCTCCCCGAGGCCGCTCTGGCACGAGCATTTATTACCCCCAGGAATCGAGGTCTTCTTCGGTCCTGGCTCCGGAGGTACGTTTCCTCCGAAGTGTTTTCAGGTCATTTGTCCTAAGGGCGCGTGCACCCCTTCGTTCCGAAGGACTACACGCGAGGGGCTACTGTTGGGGGAATATATTTCCCTTAAACAGGGGCCAAATGACGTCAGCCTTCGACAGCCTTCGGCCCAGAACCAGGTACTGTCGGAGCCTGTTTTCTCTAAGTGTTGTTTCCAGGTCCCAAGGTGCCTTTCGGGGCCCGTAGCTTCGGAGCCCCTAGACCCGGAGCCCCGAATTCAGGCCCGGGCGCAGGCCGCCGGAGGCCACCCTCCGGGAGCCCAGTTCGGAGGTCGCCCTCCGGAGCCAAGTCCGGAGGCCACCCTCCGGGAGCCAAGCCCGGAGGCCGCCCTCCGGGAGCCCAGTTCGGAGGTCGCCCTCCGGAGCCAAGTCCGGAGGCCACCCTCCGGGAGCCAAGCCCGGAGGCCGCCCTCCGGGGGCCCAGTTCGGAGGTCGCCCTCTAGAGCCAAGTCCGGAGGCCACCCTCTGGAAGCCAAGCCCGGAGGCCGCCCTCCGGGGGCCCAGTTCGGAGGTCGCCCTCCAGAGCCAAGTCCGGAGGCCACCCTCCGAGAGCCAAGCCCGGAGGTCACCCTCCGGAGTCCTGTTCGGAGGCCATCCTCCGAGAGTCAAGCCCGGAGGCCACCCTCCGGAGCCAAGTCCGGAGGCCGCCCTCCGGAGCCAAGTCCATACCGGGGGCCCCCCGCCCCTGGTATGTCGTTTAGCTGGTCAAAGCCTGGCGCGGCCTGGCGCAGCCTGACACGCCAATAAAGCTGTAAAGCTGTCTGGCACCTTTTGTATTGTAGCTAGCTCCTTTTCCCCTCTCTGCCCCTATGAGCCTGAGGCTCATAAGGGGCATCCCAGTCTTTTCCTTTGGCCTGCGTGCCTATATAAGCAGGGCCAAGCCCTTGTAGCAGGGGACAACTCGAGGGGGCCATGAGACCCTGTAGTTCTCTTCTCCACACTAAGGCACACCATGCCCAATCCACCATAAACTGGACGTAGGGCTATTATCCCCTAGGGGAGGCCCGAACCAGTATAAACCCCTTCTCCCTCTGAGGGAACCCATCGAGGTTCATTATCCACATCATACTCCACCACAGAAAAACCTGCTGGAGCTAACGTAATTGTTCCAACAGTGATAGACATCAAAGAGAACCCAACACAACTCACAGAAGAGGGATCAACAGAAGGTGTAGCAAGGGCCAGAGACTTTGATCCAGAGCCAGTGAGATTTGATCTCAACTGGGTATCAACCTCGGTGGCCTTCAGCTTGCTAAACAATCAGAAATGGTCAAGGTATCATAAGAAGTGCTCTCAATGATAGAGGATACCTTGATCTCCCAGATCTTTGGGTCCAAGGTATGAAGAACCTTGAGCGCCTGTTCATGATCTGAGACCAACTGAACACCCTCAGCCTTGTTGTCCCGAAGCTTGTTTATGATCGACTGAAAACGACCAAACAATGCTTCAACAGATTCACCCGGCTTTTGTGTGAAGTTCTCGTACTCACGCCGGTAGGTCTGATAGAGCCGAGCCTTGACCTGAGCTGTCCCCTCATGGTGTGCCTGGAGGGTAGCCCAGATCTCTCTCGCAGTGGAGAGATGGCTCACACACTCAAACTCAGTGGGACCCAAACCAGAAAACAAGATGTTCACCGCTTTGCTATTGTTCACATGCTGCGCGATGATACCAGGAGAATCACGCTCAGCAACTGGCAATATGACAAACGTAGCGTGAACGCAAATATCCCAGATGTCCGAGCTTTGGCTCATGAGATAGGCTCGCATGCGAGTCTTCCAATAATTATAGCCATAAGCTTCCAAGGACGGGACCTTGCTAGGAGACGTCATGATCACTACTGGGGTTTAGAACCGGTTAAGGTATGGAAAAACCCTAACCAGGCTCTGATACCACTTGTAGGACCGAAAGTAGCGACCAGAGGGGGGGTGAATGGGCGCCTAAAAAATTCTTTCGAATCAATGGCCTGCTCCCAACACCCAACGCACCTCGATAAACAAAAACCTCTGAAGCAAACAGAACGTAGGTACTTAAAATGATCTAGCCTAAAAACAACCGGTATCCTAATCGAAAAGACACCAACTCAGTGCTTAAAGGCAGATTAACTCCATTCACTAAACGAATAGCATCTCCACAAATATTTCACCAAAACGTAGGTAATCCATCATTTACATCAAAATATTCATATATGCTTTTCATCCATCACAAATATGTCTGTCAAAGGCATTTAAGAATAGACCAACAGTAGATGATAAATTATCAGATGAATCATACGAGTACCGAACAAAGAATAAATTTCTCAGATCCTAATCAAAGTATCATCTCAAACTAATCATGCCTGAAATAGATGAACTAACAGATTCAAAAAGGAAACTAATCAGAATATTGTAGCTGCTAGATAATAAACCATGAAGAAGAACCGAGCGACATGATTCACCTCGAACTACGTGCGTCTGGATTTCAAGAAAACTCCTGTCGCCAAAGCTTGTTTTCCACGTTGCGGTGTGCCACAGAAGATCCGGGCTGCACACTTCGTGAGACTTCTTGCTTGGCACGACGACCGAAGCTTCTTCCTGCCGCTTGCATGCGCACGCCGTCACTCAGCAACAAACAGCCGCACGCCTCCTCCGCCGAAGATCGAGCACAGTGCCAAAACGATTGGCGCCCGGCTTGAGCCGATCCGCTGCCGTGGATCCTCGAATAAAACCGGCCACTGGTTTTCGAGAGAAGCACCGTGGAGGAAGGAAAAAATCAAACAGAAGAGCTGGCGGCGCTTGATGAACAGAGAGAAGGAGGAAAAAAAATGACCCTTGAGATTTCAGAATTGGTAAAGTGATTTCTTCAAAAAGGGTGCCCTAACCCTAGGCTATTGGGACCTATTTATAGGCAGCCCAATAAATGGGTAAAATGCAGAAATACCCCTGGGGTTTTTTTACAGACGCTAAATAAAAATGGAAAAGACCGAAATGCCCTTAGGATTTTTTACAGACTCGACTGACAGACTGTGGGCCTAAAGGCAAAATAGTAAAAACCTAAATAAAGGTAACTTGTCCTGATGCGGAGCTTTCGTAGCAGCTACGGCTTCGCCTCAGGACGGTCAGGTCCGAAATCAACGGTCGTCAGTTTTGCGCCGAAACTGACAAAGCGTCCACCGTCTTCACACCGGGTACCCGGATTGGGCCGGCCTGATTCCGCGGCTCCCTCAGCCCGGCAATCACTCGCCGCCCGTGTACCTGAGTCAATCCCGGTCAACAGTCCAGTGGATCCTCTGCTGCTCCTAGCCCATGTACCCGGATTGGGCCAACCTGACTTCGCGGCCCCTCTGCCCGACAGTCGCTCGCTGCCCGTGTACCTGAGTCACACGCGGCCCAGACGCAGCAGGTCTTCTCTTCTCATTACAGTCCTCTTTGACTATCGTTGACAATGACTCATCACATCTGGAGCCATGAGGCCCACGCTATTCAGCATGGCTCCTCAAACACCGAACATCCTTCGGTGAAACCACCTCCGAACTACCTTTGGAGGTACCCTCCTCCGAACACCTTCGGAGGTCCAACCTCCGAACCCCCTTCGGAGATACCCTTCGAACAGAGGGTAAAAAGCATGTCAATCACTCATCACAAAACACCGAAACCAACCCTTGGTTTCTCAATCTCCCCCTTGATGAGTGCATTGACAACCAAATCCAAGTTCAAGAAAAATTAAAACTTTCAGCACACAAGTGACCATAAAAACTCAGAAAAGAGCCAAATCATGTCACTTGATAAAAGAATGTTCCTCCCCCTTTGGTAAAAAGCCCCTTCGTCAATGAAAAAACTCCCCCTGAGTTAAATTTTCCCTTTGGCAATAAAAAATCTTCTCCCCCTTTATGTCAAATTTTCTCCCTCTTTGAAATTATACCCCCTTGCGGCAGAGAACGAAGCAAATCTCTCCCCCTTTGGCAATGCAAGCATCAAGGAGCATGTAAAAGATGCAAAGCTTCGAAATGAGCAGAATTGCAAAGACATATGGAGCAAAAATATGCCAATATTAATACCAATGACCATGTGCTCAGCTCAAGTTAATATTCTCTAAAACATGATGAAGCATGTGAATTTATCATTTTGGAATAAAAGCATCACCACTTAGTCAAGGAAAATAGACAAGTAAGAGCAAGGACTGCGCAAAGCTAGTCAATCTCTAATCTAGACAGACAAGTCCAGTTCAAATGGAGCTTGAAAAGCAAACTTGATAGACAATGAATTTTGTTGTTCTTTTCTTAGTGCCAGGGGTTATTTGTTTGTCCACCTTATACTTTCCAATCTGGCCAAGCCTAGGCATGAAAACCATAAGAAGCTTAAGGCAAAGATTTTGGCATACACTACATTATTCTAGTTCATACCAATGTGCAATGGTAAGCAGTCTAGAATAGGGTAGTGCGACAAACAAACCCACCTGGATCTTTTCTCTTAAAAGCATGCAAATCATGGAATTTTGATTTTAACTAAGTGAACCAATGTTGGGTACTTTATGAATATCCATGAAAAAGTAGAACAATTTTCCAAGTTGCAATTTTAGCATCCAATGAACAGTTTCTTGCTATCAAGTAGATAAAAGATAGCTAAAAGCAGTCCTGCCTAAACATGCTAGATTTAAGACTAAGCAGTGAGCACGATTTGATTTTGAAAATAAAACATCATGCACATGAATGTTCCAGATGAATTAACAAGAGCTGAGCTGACATGATTTCATGAATTATAAGTAGGCATATAAGTGCAAAATATGTAAATGCAATTGAGCACACAATTAGCAGATGCATATCCATCTAAAACAGCTCCCCCTCACAAAATGTCGTAAGGGTGACAAATGCCAAGTTCCCCACGCAAGTAAGCAAATCGAGAAGCATCGAGGGGTTTTGTAAAAATATCGGCAAGCTGGTGATGGGTATCAACATATTGAAGTTCAATATCACCCTTCTCATTGTGATCTCTGAGAAAGTGATACCGTACATCAATGTGTTTGGTTCTGGAGTGCTGAACCGGGTTGTTTGCAATACAAATAGCACTAGTGTTATCACAGAAAAGTGGAACACTCTTATATTCTAACCCGAAATCCCGCAAAGTGGAAACCATCCACAAAATCTGAGAGCAACAGCTAGCTGCAGCAACATATTCGGCCTCAACCGTCGATTGTGCAACACTAGACTGTTTGCGGGAAGACCAGCAAACCAGGGAAGTACCCAGAAAATGACAAGTACCAGAGGTACTCTTCCTATCAATTCTACACCCAGCAAAATCCGCATCGGAATAACCTCAAAGACATAAAGATGAAGACGCTGAATACCATATGCCAAATTCAAGGGTGTGTTTGAGATACCTTAAAATGCGCTTTACCGCTTGGCGGTGCGAAGCTCGTGGTGAAGCCTGAAAACGAGCGCACAGACACACTGCGAAGTGTATGTCCGGCCTCGTGGCAGTCAAGTAGAGGAGGGAGCCGATCATGCTCCGGAACTCCTTCTGATCTACGGCTTCTCCATCTTCGTCAGGGTCCAATGCTACAGATGTAGCCATTGGAGTGGCGAGGGGCTTCGCATCAGACATGTCAAACTTCTTGAGCAGGTCCTTGGTGTACTTCGTTTGGTGGACGAAAGTACCTTGTTTGCTTTGCTTGATTTGCAAACCAAGGAAAAAGGTGAGTTCACCCATCATTGACATTTCAAATTCCCTGCTCATGGTATCTACAAACTCGGCAACCAAAGCATGAGAAGAGCCACCAAAGATGATATCATCCACATAAATCTGCACTAGGAGGAAATCTTTGCCATGCTTGAGAGTAAACAAAGTTTTATCAACAGAGCCCATCAAATACCCTCGCTCAAGCAGAAAAGACTTAAGTCTATCATACCAAGCCCGAGGGGCCTGCTTGAGTCCATAAAGAGCCTTATGAAGTTTAAGGACTTTATGTGGGTACTTGGGGTTTTCAAAACCAGGGGGTTGTTTTACATAAACATCTTCACCTATGAAACCATTAAGAAAAGCACTTTTGACATCCATTTGATAGAGTTTGAATCCCCGGGATGTCGCAAAGGCAAGCAAAATCCTAATGGCCTCAAGGCGAGCAACAGGTGCAAAAGTTTCAGTAAAATCAATCCCTTCTAGTTGAGAAAAGCCCTGAGCTACAAGTCTAGCCTTGTTTCTAACTATAGTCCCATCCTCCCCTTGTTTATTTTTGAAAATCCATTTTGTTCCAATGAAATGAACATTTGGTGGAGGATCAACTAAAGACCAGACTTGGTTTCTCTCAAAATTTTCAAGTTCCTCATGCATGGCATTGATCCAACTAGAATCAGAAAGTGCATGACTAACATCTAAAGGCTCGAAAGAAGCAACAAAAGCAGCATTAGTGAAATGGGCATGAGAACGAGTTACCCTTTGATCAAGCTCACCAATGATCTGCTCGGGAGGGTGCATCCTTTGAACATGATGTGGAGCCTCGCGGCGGGACGCAGTCTCCCCCTCAACTTGTGCGTTGGAGTGGTCCAAGATGACCGATGTTGAGGTAGTCGCTTCGGGACCTCGTGCCGAAGTAGTAGAAGCGGGGTCAGCTTCGGGGGTTGATGTCGAGGGTAGTAGGGGATCATCCTCGAATTCTCCGGGATCTTCTTCTTCGAATAAGGTCTGTTCCATGTCGTGTTCATTTGCCTGTTCAAAAGCAGAACTAACAGAGGGGGTTGATTCATCAAAAGTCACATCACATGACTCGATGACAGTGTTAGTTTCCAAGTTATAAACACGATAAGAATGACCATGAGTAGTATAACCCAAAAAGATCCCGTCAGAAGACCGCGACTCAAATTTGTCCAAGTTACCACATTTTAGGATAAAGCAGCGACAGCCAAAACTCGAAGATGAGTAACCTTGGGCTGTCTCCCAAAACACAGCTCATAAGATGTCAAGTTTAAAATTGAGCGCAAGAAAATTCGGTTTGAGATGTAGCCAGCAGTGTTCATGGCCTCAGCCCAGAATTTTCTAGGAGTCCTATGCTCATCAAGCATCGTCTTAGCAATCTCAACCAAAGTGCGGTTTTTCCTCTCAACAACACCGTTCTGTTGAGGAACCCGCGGAGCAGAGAATTGATGTTCTATGCCATGCTCCATGCAAAAGTCAACAAAGAGACTATTTTTGAACTCAGTGCCATTATCGCTTCGAATGAATTTTAATGCACCGGGGAGTTCAGTGAAAAGTCTCAAAGCCAAGCTCCGAAAGTGTGAAAACACTTCATCCTTGCTGGCAAGAAAGAAGACCCAAGAGTAGCGAGAGTAATCGTCGACAATAACTAAAACATACCACTTGCCGCCTAACGAACTAACCCGAGAAGGACCTACAGTGTCCATATGGAGAAGTTCTCCGGGCTGTTCAGTCATCACTGTGGTGACTGGCGAATGCGAAGCGGCAATCATTTTTCCATGTCGACAAGGAGCGCAAACTAAATTCTTCTCAAACTTGAGCTTGGGCAATCCTCGGATCAGACCTAGGGCACTCAGACGAGCAAGCAACTCAAAGCTCATATGCCCTAGTCTCCTATGCCACTTTCAAAGCTCAGAAGTCGAATGTGCAACAAGACAATGAGAAGAACCAGATGACTCTGAAAAATCAGCTCCAAAAACTCTCCCAACCCTAAAGATCTTACACACCACAACGCCATCAGAATTGAGCACTTGCGAAGTATCGCGATGAAATCGCACTTCGAAGCCCTCATCAAGCAACTGAGATACAGACAGCAAATTGTATCCCAGGTTTTCAACCAAAGCAACATCTTTGAGAGTGAAGTTCGCGTTAATTCTTACCACCCCTTTACCTTTCACTCTACTCCTTCGATTGTTTCCGAAGGTGATATGTTCCCTTTGCTTGGTTGAGGTGAGGCTGGAGAACCAAGCTGCATCTCCGGTCATGTGGCGCGAACAACCGGAGTCCATGATCCACGTGCCCTCCAAGCCTCGATCTGTCGCCTACACATGATAAGAACGTCTCGATCGCTCAGTGCTGGGCTGAGTAAAGTAATGACGAGGCATCCAGCACTGAGTGACACGAGTAGTAGGCACAGTAAAAGCAGACGGTCTACGCACATAATAATCAGAATGATGCAAAGTGCGAGGTCTACCTACATGCTGTGAACGAACAACATGTGGAGGTCTCCTACTCTGATGAGGTACAAATCTGCTAGCCCGAGGTCTACCACCATATGGAACATAGTGAAGACCTCGAGGAGCAAAACCTCTCCGAGAAGAACGAGGAGCCTCAAAAGCAGGACGATAGTACATCTCAGACTCATGCATACCTAAAGATGGGTAATGCATGTCCTGATAACTCATCGCCTGAGAGCGTCGCTCATCCTTGATGCGACGAAAACAGAACCCAACCAAATGACCCGCCCGCTGACAATAGGAACAATGAAACACTCTCCTGGGGGCACTCTCATGGGTCACAGGAGCAACTCTCACAGGCTCCTTGGGTTTTCTCTGTGTGGTTTTCTTGGGAGGATTTTTCTTGGCAGGAGGAGTGGTTTTATTTTGTGGATGGGTAGGCTTTTTGGCTGGAGGGGTGTCTAACAGAGCTCTCTCTTTCTCTAGGGTAGTGGGAGAGGTGAAAACAGTTTTGGTCTTACTGTCTGAAGGTATCCTCTCAAAACCCAAACCTAGAGCTACCCCGGCTCTGACAGCACACAACTTGGTCTTGGCCAAGAGCAAATCCATCCTACCCTTTCCCTCAGTGCATTTGTTTACCACGGAAAGAAGGTATTCATTTTCTGACATGAGGTTCTCAGCTCGCTCTCTAACAGTGCCTAGCTGGTCCTTAAGGGTAATGCAAGTGTCCCAAACAGGTTGCACATCCTTAGAACTACCGGCCCTCTCCAATCTAGCCTCTAAATCATGAACATGCTTATCACGTAAATTAATGCTATCGCGTAATAAAGAGCAGTTCATGCAATCAATAATATCATTAGGTCTAGAATCCACCTCCAAAACCTGCTTCTGTGCAGTCTCAAGCTCAGAAAGAGTTTGAGCATGAACAGAACGCAACTGAGCAAGCTCACTCATGACAACAGAACAGGACTCACATTCAGCATCATTAAACTTAGACTTAAGCATGGCATATTCAGTAGAAACATTTTCTAGCCTAAGTCTAAGGTCTTTTCTTTCTCTAGCGGCTTGCACAAGTAGTCTATCCTGACCAAGCACTACTTCATTTAGCTCATCTAATTTAATTAGTAACTGGTCAGATGATAGGTTTACCTCAGATGAGTCAAGCTCATCGCCGCTGTGATCGTTGTCGGCCATGAAGCAAAGGCCGGTGAAGTCACGTCCCTTCTTGTCCTTCTTGTCCTCCTTCCTTGGGGACTCCTCCTCAGAGCTCGACTCCTCAGTTGAGGATGTGTCGATGTCGCTGAGAGTAGCAACAAAGGCTCTGGAAGCGGCCTTGGCTACTTTCTTAGCCATCTTGCCGCGCTTGCCCTTCACAAAAGGCTTCCTCTCCTTTTGTGGTATTTGGGGCGCTCACTCTCATCTCTCTTTTTGAGCTTAGGGCAATTAGCCTTGATGTGAGAAGTGTCACCGCATTCAAAACAACCACCAAAACCACTTCTCCTCTGATCCCGTCTCTCGTGATGAAAACGGGTGAACCTCCGGGCAATGAGAGCAAGCTCATCATCAGCTAGAGTGTCCACCTGCTCCTTTGTGACGGAGACCAGGGAGGACAAAGCAAAACTATCTGCAAAAACACAAGTACCAGATGTGCTTGGTTCTGCAGTGGTGCCACGGAAAGTGCTAGAAACCAATGCCAATGGCTGTGGCAAAGAGCTTCTGTGCACAGCAAGAGATGCCTTGGCAATCTCTGTGGACTTCAGCTTGCTAAAGAGTTCATCGCAGGTCAAGGTGTCATATCCTGCGGACTCCTCAATGCTGGATATCTTCACTTCCCATATGCTACGGTCAAGAGCATAGAGAAGCTTGATAGCCCTATCATGATCACTGTAAGCAAGCGTCCCGTTGGATCGCAAGTTACTCACTATCGCGTCAAAACGAGAAAACATGGCATCTATAGATTCACCAGGTGCCTGCACAAACAGCTGATACTGTTGGTTATATGTGCTTTGGCGCCTGGCCTTGATCTGAGTAGAGCCCTCATGAAAAACAGTGAGCGTTGTCCAAATTTCCCTAGCAGTCCTAAGGCGCTGCACCCTATCGAACTCACTTCTACTCAAACCGATGAACAGTATGTTTCTTGCCTTGGAATTGGCATTATACTGATCCTTCTCAGTTGAGAGGTGCGAGTCTCAGGGATGGAGTATTGTGAGTCCACAATCTCCCAAATTGCATTTCCTTGGTGTTGGCGTAAAAGATTACGCTAACAGGTTTCTGTAGAATAGAAACTAACAAACGAAGTGTTTGCGAAGCAAACTGTTCCAAGCCTCCGAAAGGATAATAGCTTAGAATAGTTCGAAAGTGTGTATTGATTTACTGGTAATCGGTCCGCATTACAGGGTAAAATGGGGGGTATTTATAGGCCTAAATATTAAGGAAAAGACCTATTTACCCCTCTATTACAACCGACATTAAGGAAACTATGCGGTTTCCTTAATAGGGCTAAAATGGTAAAAGACTAATCTAATAGGATAAAAGATAAGTCTTCCATTTTAGCTGGCAGAAAAGATCCTGAAGGGCTTTGGTTCGAAGATATACTTCGAACCAGTGCTTGTCTTCGGGTTTCGAACCAGGTTCCGAGCATCTTCGAAGAAGGTCTTCGGACAATCTTCGAACTAGTTGGCTGTCTTTGGGCTGCTTCGGCAATAACCCCGAAGAGGAGATATTTTCCCCCAACAGTAGCCCCTCGAATACGCTTCTCCATTCGACCTGTAACGTTAGGAGAGCAGTATACGGAAAGAAAAGATAACCGATCATAGGGGTTATTGATTTTTGTTTTATCTCCGAAATACATGAAGATATGAACTTCGAATCAGTCATAAGGTAATTATTTTTTGAACTACCTTAGAACCGATTCAGGAAGTTCGAAAGTCCTTTTAGACTTAGAAAATATAACCGTTAGTTTCTGTTTCTAACGGAGTTATATGAAGCGTTATTTTCGGAGGAAAATAACAAGCGGGAATGCGAAAGGGCAGAGCCCAAACGGTAACAAACGGAAAGTTTTAGGCTATAAATAAAGAACTCTGGAACTTACTCGATTACCTTTTCACCGCTCGCTCCCAGTCAAAAGCCTTTTGAGTTCTTGAGTTCTTGAGCCCTAACTTTCGAGTTCTTGAGCACTAGTTCCCATTCTCTCAAGTTGATCCAGCAATTGCGATGGCGAAAACCAAAGGCTCTGCACCTCCTTCGACCTTGGCTCGTCAACAAGCGGCTGCGGCGGCGGCAGCGGCAACAATGGCGGCGACGTCTTCGATGCAGGCGACAACTTCCATGGCGGCAAAGGGAAAAAATCCTCAAATCTCCGATGTCCAAGGTCTGTGCCCACCCTCAACCAAGTACTTGGATCAATCTTTTGAGTTGGGGCGGTCTACCTGCAAGAAAGAATCTTTGGCAATCACAACAGGGGGAAATATTAGTAATGGAGTTATGATTCGGAAGCCGGGCAAAGAATCAATTCCATCACCGAGACCCGGAGAAGTTGTGGTGTTCGAAGCTTTTTTCGAAGCGGGCTTGGGCCTCCCGGCTGTGGATTTTTTAGCTGAAGTACTTGACTTGTTTCACGTAACCCTCCCCCAGCTGTCTCCGAATGCTGTAGCCAGACTAGCTATCTTCGAGTGGGCACTGAGGGCCGAAGGTTGTGAGGGGAGGGCTGAAATCTTCGCTGCGTTGCATAGAGCGACTTGTCAGCCAAAGACCTTCGTAGGCTCCGGAGGTGAGAAGGTGGTAGTTTCCTTTGGAAGCATCAATTTTAGGCTTCGTGATGAATATGCTCTGCAATTTCCTGCTAAGGCCACCAATGCCAGATGGTACACCGATTGGGTTCTAAGGTGGTTTTATGCCGAAGTTGGAGTGGGTAATCCTCTGGCCGGTCCCCTCAAGGAAATTCAGTTCCGGAAGGAAGCCTTAGTGCAACCCGACGAAGGCCAACTCGAAGCTCGCCTCAACTTGCTTCAGAAAATCAGCAAAAGGTTGAGCATGCGGGACTTAGCTGAAGAGTTCATCGGACTTCAAATTCCTCCGTTGATGGCCAACTGGCCTATCGCCTTCGAAGATGACTCGGAAGGCGGTCTTCGCAAGATAAACTATACTTCGAGCCCTGCAGGTAACTTCGAAACCAACATGCATAATACATATTTACTTCGAAGAAAGATTAACTTGAGTTATTTTTTAGCTTCTTCAGCCCCTATTACTTCAGAGCAAATTATAAGGGCTTCGGAGAAGATCTTGGGTGCTCCAACTCCGTCAGAAAAAGAATGGCGAATCAAATTAGTCGGAAGTTGGGAGCGTTTTAACAGAGTATGGGGAATGTTAGAGTTAACTCCGCCCCCTCTGATGGACTGGGTGCCTCAAGAGAAAGGACCCAAGAAGAGAGTAGCCGAAGCTGGAGCCTCCAGCTCCGCAAAGACTCCGACGAAGAAGGTGGCTCGGAAGCCGAAAAAACTCGCACCTTCGAGCTCAAGAGCTTCGGCTTCTAGCTCTAAAGAAGACGAAGGTATTTTATTAGTAAGATTAATTGACGAAGATGCGGCTCAACAAAGTATTCACATTGAAGACACTGCAGGTATTCCGGAGCTTCAAGTCAACATCGAAGAAGTAAGAGCTCCGGATACTCAAGAAGATCAAAATGAAGCCCCTATGGGTGTGAATGAAGCCGAAGTGCCTGCGAACATACCGGAGTCTGGAGACAATGTTGATCAACCAATGACTTCGGTAGTTCAAGAAGACATAACTCAGGCCGGAGTTTCAGTAGGTGAAGGGGGAGTCGAAGTCACTGTGGCTTCGATTCTCGAAGAAGTAACGAGGGCTCTTCAGGACGATGCTCCTGTAGTTCAAGATTTAACGGCCGATTCGGATGAGGACTACACTTATGATCCTCCGATCAGCCCGGTGCTCGATATTCCAGAGAATATCGAAGGTAAATTTTGCTTAATTCTTATCAATTTTTGCAAAATTATACAATGTGTAATATTTTTGGTTTTTCAGAGCCTCCTGTTGTCGAAGTATCCCTCGAAGATACAACTCTAAGACCTTCGACAACTTCGGGGCCGCAACCGGGAGTTGCTCTACCGGGGCCTGGAAGAGGAAAAAGACACATCGAGCCCCTCCCAGCTCAAGGATCGACTTCATCTGAGTCAACGGACGAAAGTGAATCGACTGAGGGGGGGCCATCTTCTGAAGTTCCAAGGGCCTCGGAAGAAACCTCCGGACCTTCGCTAAGCAGGGCTGACCAGAAAGCTTCAAAACTGCTTCCTCTCATAACTCCTTTTTTGGAGGAGAAAACCGGACTTGGGACTTTGGTTAAACCTTTGGGTGAAGCCAGTCGCCAAGTCGGGGAAACAGAACTGGTAGCCCGTTTAAGCAGAGTGAAGGGTTCGGAGCTTAACCTTGCTGTGGAAAGAGCAGCTTATCAGGTATAAAGCATCTTCGAACCAAATAATGAATTATATATGAATAATTTCTTATTCTAGTTTTTCTTTTTCTTAGCAAGCAGTCTTAGCCCGCGCTGCAGCTTTGTCGAATGAAAACGAAATTGCTCAACTTCGGGAAGAGAACGAAACTCTTCAAAGAAATCTTAACTTCTCCGAAGGTCGAGTATCTCAAATGGACAATGTGATAATAGCAGAGCGAAGGGCTAGGCAAAGTTTGGAAGCTGCAAGGAAAGAGCTCGAAGCAGAAAGAGTTGTGCTTCGAGCGGAGATTGAAAGACTGCGGACGGAGGATGCTGCGAAGGACTCCGCACTTGTAAGGCTACAAGAAGAGGCTGGCCAACTCCGAACTCAAAAGAATGCTTTGACTACGGAGAACGCTCGAATCTCCGGAGTTTTAGCTGAAACAACTTCGGCCAAGGATATGCTTATTGAAGAGAAGGTTAAGTCCGAGAAGGTGGCTTCGGAGGTCATCGAACAAATGTTAGGTGTCTTGGAGTACTTCGGTACTACTGGATCACTACCTTCGGATGACAATGTAACTCTGCTGCGCCGGCTAAAGAGGATCCAAGGAGCAGCGAAGCAAATGAAGACGGCAGGCATACGTTATGGAGAACTCTCCGGACAAGTGTCTGCCCTTGGAATACTTCGCTACTACGAAGATTTGGGCCGATCAATCACTCCGAGCGCACAGGGCTCCATCATCTTCGACGACGACCGACTTTTAAAACCTTCCGAAGGTGTAGCTGTTGCTTGGCGAGCCTTCCAGACTTCATGGAGAGCCGAAGGTCGATCTGCGATCAAGGCTTTGATTGACGAAGGCCAACGCCAAAAGCAAGTTCGGAGCCAAGCTTCGAGCAGTCAGCCTCCTCCGAACCCGCAGGTTTAGGATTATTTAGGATTTTTTGATTATGTAAAGCTGATGCTTGTAAATATTTATCAATGAAAATCTTGTTTGTCATATTTTTAGGCTTTGCCTCTTATGGAAGATATCGAAGTGTTAGAGCTTAACAGCGAACTTCGCTCACTGTGGAACACCTTCGAACTTCTAAAGAGTTATAAGCGTCCTCGATTTCTTATCCCTCGAGATGACTCCGGCGTTATTGCGCCCGAAGTAATCAAAGACATATTGTCTTATATTAAAGAGGAAGATAAAGAGAGCGACGCAAACACCTCGTCTTCTGAAGACACTAATTGGTCCGAAGACGAAGGTGAAGCCCAAAATAAAAGATCTGAAGATCTTAGAAGCTGGGAGAGAAGCCCCGAGCGGCTTCGAACTTGGGCCGAACTTCAACAAGAACAGAAGGATTTTAGAGCTTCGAAGGGGAGGAAGAGAGTTAAACGTAAAGTTCTTAGAACTTCCGATGTTGGAACTAGTCGTTCCACCCCTAGCTCTCGGGACCGAAGAGGTCTCCGATTCCTTCTTGGTATAGATACCAATTTTTCATGATGTAATTTGTAAATACATTTGTTTTGATAATGAATGCCGATTTAAAATTGTCTCCATATTTACTAGCCCCTCTTTGGGTATAAGCAACTTCGAACTGTATTCGAAGATGGTTATGCGCAAAGAAAAAACTTCGGAGTACAATTTTTTGGGGGTTCGGAGCCCCTCTGTCATTTAAAGATCTTTTGAAATCTTATGAAATGTCTTCGACTATCTGTAGTCAGAAGAATGGTAACTTGGTACCTTTGTTTATTTCATGAAAGAGATCAATTGAGATAACTTCCAGGACACTTTAATGTCTTAAAAAATTTTGTCACTTTGGACGCATATGAACAATCATTCGAAGCTCATGGCTTAAATGCTGTTTTGCTTTAGCCACCTTCGGCTGTTTTTTGCGGAAATCTACCAGCCGGAGCTTGGATTTCGCAGAAATTGTAGCCACCTTCGGCTATTTTTGCAGAAGTCTACCAGCCGGAGCTTGGACTTCGCAGAATTTGGCCACTTGGGCTCTTTTTTGCAGAAGTCTACCAGCCGGAGCTTGGACTTCGCAGAATTTGGCCACCTACGGCTCTTTTTACGGAAGTCTGACAAGCTGCAGCTTGGACTCCGCAGATTTTGGCCACCTTCGGCTCTTTTTACGGAAGTCTACCAGCCGAAGCTTGGACTCCGTAGAATGTGGTATTGGCTCTTTACGGATGCCTACAAGGTATCAGCTTGGGCTCCGGATGGATTTCAGCCACCACACCGGAGGCTTCGACTTTAAGGGTTCGAAGTCCGGAAATACAGCCCTGCTTAATACACTTCCCTCTCGAACGACTTCCGTCCCAGCGCGTCCGCTCGGGAGACTAGGAGCGTCAAGGGGAAGGCACGCTACAGGATGTATGCTTTATTAATTTAGAGGTGATTACAAGCGAATTACAAGGAGCCCTTATGCGAAGTATCGCTTTAGGTGCTCCGCATGCCAAGTATGTGCTAACTCTTCACCTTCTAAATTAGCTAATTTAAATGAACCAGGGCGCCCCGAGCGGACGATTAGATATGGACCTTCCCATTTATTGCCTAACTTCCCTGGTGCTATAATGCTTCGTAGAACAAGATGACCCGGCCTTAACTCGCTGAGCTTAACCTTCGGGTCATACCAAGTCTTCGTCTGCTGATGATACTTTGATAAATTGGCTACAGCTCGAAGCCTTGTTTCTTCTGACAAATCTAACGAAGCTTGTCTTTCTTCTTCGATGTCTGGTTCGGTGCTGCGAAGTGAGCCCCCTTTGAGCTCCGTTGGAGTCATAGCTTCATCTCCGAATAGTAGTCTGAACGGAGTAAAACCTTTGGACCTTGTTTGCGTAGTCCGAATGGACCACAGAATCTTCGGAAGCTCTTCGGTCCACAGTCCCTTTGACAACCCTACTATTCTTCGATTTAGCCCTGATAAGATATTTCCATTGGCTCGTTCAACGGCTCCATTCGACTGAGGATGTCTTACTGCAGCAAAACATAGTTGAATGCCTAGGTCTTCGCAAAACTTTCTGAAGGGTTCTGCGTCGAACTGTGTTCCATTATCAACTGTGAGATATCTAGGCACTCCGAACCGGCAAATAATGTTTTTCCAGAAGAATTTCTGTACATTGTTCGAAGTGATAGCTGTTAAGGGCTCTGCTTCCACCCACTTAGAGAAATATTCAATAGCTACCACTGCGAACTTGAGATTTCCCTTTGCTAACGGAAAGGGACCAATTAGATCCATACCCCATCTGGCCATAGGCCATACTGGAGCAATGATTTGAAGAGCTGTTGGTGGGCGATGACTCCGTCGACCCATCCACTGGCATCCTTGGCAAGTGCGGACTAAGCTCTCCGCATCAGCTGTTATTGTGGGCCAATAAAGCCCCTGGCGAAGTGTTTTTCCTGCCAGAGCTCTAGGGGCTAAATGGCTTCCACAAAGGCCTTCGTGAATTTCTCGAAGAATTTCTTGGCCTTCGGCTTGAGATATACATCGGAGTAGAGGGGAACATACTCCGGCCTTGTATAATATACCGTTGATTAGCTGATAGTTTCTTGCTCTGAGCTTTAATCTTGACAATTGGGGCTCTTCGGGCAAATTTGTTCCTCCTTGCAAGAATTCTATGATTGAATCCTTCCAATCTGCACTAGGAATGCAGAGAATCTCTGCAGAAGCAACTTGTGGCACCGAAGGTATATTGAGTTCCTCATAGAAAGCTTCGTCAGGCACATCCACAGCTCCGGCAGCAGCCTTCGCTAAAATGTCCGCTTGCACGTTTTCAGCTCTTGGTATACTCCGAATAGAAATACCCTTGAAATGTGCTTCGATCTTGCGAATTTCTTCCAAATACTTTGCAAGCTGTGGATGTCGGACCTGAAAACTTTTGTCTACGTGCCCTGCTACTATCTGAGAATCTGTTTTTATAATTATTCTTGTAGCCCCTAGAGCACGTGCTTTCCGAAGTCCCAATAATATTCCTTCGTACTCCGCTATATTATTGGTAGACTTAAAGTTGAGTCTTGCGGAGTACATTGCTCTTTGGCCTGACGGTGAAATTAATACTGCCCCAATGCCTGCTCCGGATGCTTGAAAAGCTCCATCGGAGTAAATAGTCCAAACTCCGTCATCTGATTTCTCCGGAGTCAACTTCGCAGGTGGAGTCCACTCTGCTACGAAGTCTGCTAGGACTTGAGATTTGATAGCTGTCCTTGCCAGGAAAGATATGCCGAAGGGTGCTAGCTCTACTGCCCACTTTCCAATCCTTCCAGTGGAATCTTTGCTTCGGAGCATATCTCCTAAAGGATACGAAGTTGGTACAATTACATTATGGGCCAAAAAATAATGTCTTAACTTCCTCGAAGCCATTATCAGAGCATAAACGAACTTTTCAAGTTCGGAGTATCTTGTCTTTGCTCCTGACAATGCTTCAGATACAAAATAGACAGGATTTTGGACCAACTTCCCATTGATATCAGCTTCTTTGACAAGGACTGCGCTGACAGCTGAGCCTGTGGCTGCAAGATACAGAAGTAGGGTTTCGTCCGCAACGGGCACCGTAAGTGTAGCGAGATTGCTGAGATAATCTTTAATATCTTCGAAGCTTTTCTGACACTCCGGTGTCCATGCAAAATCTTCGGACCCTTTCAAAGCTTTAAAAATTGGCAAACTCCTCTCTGCAGACCTTGATAAAAACCTGCTAAGTGCGGCTAGACGTCCAGTCAGCTTTTGCACTTGCTTTAAATTCTCGGGAGGAGCCATCTTCTGCAGCGCAGTTATTTGAGTAGGGCTAGCTTCAATTCCCCTGCTTGAAACTAAGTACCCTAACAACTTTCCAGCCTTAGCTCCGAATATACATTTTTCGGGGTTAAGGCGGATCCCACATGCCCGAAGGCTATTGAATGTTTCTGCTAAGTCTAGGCTATGTTGGTGCTTTAAAGCACTCTTTATTACAATATCATCCATATAGGCCTCCACATTGCGACCTAATTGATGACCTAGAGCCTTAGCAACTAATCTTGAAAAGGTAGCTCCGGCATTTCTTAGGCCGAAGGGCATTCTTACATAGCAGAAGACTCCCGAAGGAGTTACAAAGCTCGTCTTGATTTCATCTTCGCGCTTCAACCATATTTGATGATATCCGGAATACGCGTCAAGGAAGCTTAGTAACTCCGAACCTGCAGTGGAGTCAACTAGTTGATCAATTCGGGGCATGGGGTAGGGGTCACGTGGGCACGCTTTATTCAAAGATGTGAAATCAATGCACATGCGCCACTTTCCGGAAGACTTCTTCCTGACGAAGACTGGGTTGGCTAGCCATTCTGTATGGGCCACTTCTCTGATAATCCCAGCCTTCAACAGTTTTTCAACTTCGTCCTTAGCTAGAGCAGCTCTCTCTGCGGACATCTTCCGGAGCCCTTGTCGAACAGGCCGGGCCTTCGGGTTTACAAGCAAGCTGTGCTCAATAATATCCCGATCGACTCCGGTGATATCTTCGTCAGACCAGGCGAAGACATCCAAATTTTCTCCTACAACCTTTTCCAAGGAAGTTGCAACTTCGGGAGGTAAATCTTTACCAAACTGAAAAGTGTATTCTTTACCATCTTTGACAATGATCTTCGTTGCAATCTCTCCTTCGGGACTTGGTCTTGGAAACGATTTCTTCAAAGCTTCGGAGGAGGCTGAAAAATATCTCCATTTTCTTGGACACTGTTTACTTGCCTCGGATCAAGAGGAGGACCATGACCATATTCTGCTCTCCGAGCTATGGCTTGATCTCCGAAGACTGTCAGAACTCCTGATTGTGTGGGCATCTTCATGCACAAGTAATTGTGATGCGCCACAGCTCCGAACTGATTCAACATGCCTCGGCCAAAGATAACATTATAAGCATACGGGGCATCCACCACATCAAAGATAATTTCTTCAGTTCGGGCTAGTAAACCTTCTCCGAAGGTTACTTCCAGGCCTATCTGGCCAAGTGCATCTAGCGGAGGTCCTGCAAAGCCTTGTAGAGGACGAGCCGCTGGGAGAAGATGCTTCCGGGAAATGCATAACTGATCGAAGGCTTGTACAAATATGATATCTGCCGAGCTACCTCCGTCGATTAGCACCCTTCGGACTTCAGTTCCGGCAATATCAGCAGTGATAACCAATGGATCTGCATGCGGGAACTTGATACCAGCTGCATCCTCCGCAGAGAAAGATATTGGAACATGAGACCACTCCGGCATTGCAGCTGCAGATGACGAAGTCCCAATGTGGCCTACTTCTCGGACGTACTCTCTTCGCTGTCTCTTGGACATGCTTCCGAGGGTACCTCCTCCGGAGATAGGGAGAACTACTCTCTTCCCTCTATCTTGCCCTTCTTCTTGCTTCGGAGGTGGCATAACATTGGCCACCGGAGGATGCCTTGCAGCATCAAGATTTTCTATCCGCGCCACAGCCTGGACCGGCTCCGAGCGCACTGCTGCTGCTGGACTTCGGTCGGTACTACCTCGACCCGAAGTTCTCTCCAAGTATTCTCCCCGAAGGGTAAGAATAGCCTTGCAGGTGTCAGTTGCATGGCTTCGGTTCTCTCCATGAATACAGCAAAAAAGGGTCTGGCCCTTGCCAGCCGTTTTCCCTGGCGGCCTCCAGCCGCTGGACTTGTTCCCTGCAGACTGTGGAGCTCTTGGTGCAAACTTCTGCGGGGGTGCAATGTTTAAGACCTCAGAGCGAGGGTGCTTTTGCCCTCTTCTTCTATCATGTTGCACTTCGGGGACTGGTTCTTGCGGCTGAGCCGAAGTCTTCACCTCTGCTTTAACTTCTGTCAACACTGTCGAAGTAGCAGTAGTCCTCCGAAGCCAACCTTCTTCTGACTTCGAGTACTCCTCGAAGTACGACATCAGCTGTGATACCGTAGTGATGCTCTTTCGATGTAATTTATCCAGAAGGCCTTTATGACTGACGCCTTCCCGAGCCGCATCAACCACTGAAGATGTAGACACCCCCCGGATTTGCGACTTCGTGTGAGCGAAGCGCTTGAAGTACTGTCTCAATGTTTCTCCGGGGAGCTGCTTCACTTGGAAAAGGCTCCCTGTCGACATGGGGGGCACGAAGGTGCCCTGAAAGTTACTTATGAACTTCTTCTTCAACTGTGACCATGAAGCGATTGATCCTGGTTTTAAAGACCAGAACCATCTCAACGCCACTCCTTGAAGGGCTAACGGGAAGCACTTCGCCATAGTTTCTCTGTCTCCGCCACTAGCCTCGATTGCTAGGGCATAAGAACGCGCAAACTCACTAGGATCTTCGTCTCCGGCATACTTGCAAAGCTTTGAAGCTTTGAACCTCGGATCGAAGCGAACCTTCTGAAGCTCGGGATGCAACGGAGATTCATTGTCGTAAGAGGCGTTCTCCGGGGCTTCGGGATAATCAAGATCGTCGTCTTCGTGCACTTCGGGGATAGCTGGGGTGGCTTGAGGACGAAGCCTGTTCGCAGCCTCTTGCCGCCACCTTGCTACCTCGGCTTGAAGATTGGCCATTTGAGTGGCCATGTCTCCAAGGCTATCTTCATCTCCTCCGGAAGGACCTTCCGGGTCTTGAGAACTGGTATGATCAGTTCCAATCGGAATGGAGGGTGGTAGAGGGGCTCCGGGCGGTCGGAGTGTGGAAGGGGTTGGTGGAGAGGCTTCGTATCCTCGAGGGATAAAAGCCCCTTGCGGAGTTTGAGGTGGAGGGATAGTCGAAGACCCTCCGACTTCGACTGTGTCGAAGGGTATCTCTCCGGAGATCCGAGAGGACCTCCGAGTGGGATTGCGAGGTGCGCTCCGCTTAGGAGGCATGATGCAAGAGGTTGGTAGAGAACGAAGTTTTTTGGACTATGTTCCCCACGGACGGCGCCAACTGTTGGCGTAAAAGATTACGCTAACAGGTTTCTGTAGAATAGAAACTAACAAACGAAGTGTTTGCGAAGCAAACTGTTCCAAGCCTCCGAAAGGATAATAGCTTAGAATAGTTCGAAAGTGTGTATTGATTTACTGGTAATCGGTCCGCATTACAGGGTAAAATGGGGGGTATTTATAGGCCTAAATATTAAGGAAAAGACCTATTTACCCCTCTATTACAACCGACATTAAGGAAACTATGCGGTTTCCTTAATAGGGCTAAAATGGTAAAAGACTAATCTAATAGGATAAAAGATAAGTCTTCCATTTTAGCTGGCAGAAAAGATCCTGAAGGGCTTTGGTTCGAAGATATACTTCGAACCAGTGCTTGTCTTCGGGTTTCGAACCAGGTTCCGAGCATCTTCGAAGAAGGTCTTCGGACAATCTTCGAACTAGTTGGCTGTCTTTGGGCTGCTTCGGCAATAACCCCGAAGAGGAGATATTTTCCCCCAACACTTGGCTTAACAAGTAAGCCTCCATGCGCACCTTCCAGTATGCGAAATCTGTCCCATCGAACAGAGGAATTTTACTGCCTCTATCCATGTCGCCAACAGATCACAAAACCGGTTAAGGTCAACTGGTGATCTTAACCTGCTCTGATACCAATTGTTGGACCGGAAACGGCGACCAGAGGGGGGGTGAATGGGAGCTATTAAAATTTCGGGCTAAAAATTAGCCTTTGGTTTCAGTTCTGTCTTCTGCGGAACAGGCTTCGAACACTACCTTCGAAGGTCTGGTTCGGAGGTACTTCGACACCTTCGAACACAGGCTTCGGAGGAGCAAAAGTTCGAAGCCAAGAAGACTTCGCTCCACTAACAACCCTCGAAAACCTACTCTGCTAAGTCAGTGCAGGCTCCGCACACAGGGTGCTTCGAGCAGGCTTCGCACTTCACCCTTCGCAAGAGTGGACAGCTCTCTGAGGACTTCGACCAAGTACTTGGCAGCAGCAACTGGTGTTGGGCTTCGTACACGAAGGTCTACACGCACACAAACGGACTACACTAAGGGCTTCGACACAGGAAGCAAAACGGGCCTCGGTCAGGGCTACGCTAGTAAGCAGCGAGGTCTCGCCTCCTGTTACACAGAGCGAACGCACACTGACAAAACACACTTCGCTAGAAAAACAACCTTCGCCACAACAGGCTTCGGTGCACAACAACAGGTGAGGTATGCAACACGAGCTCAAGCAAAAGCACAGGAAACAGGGCTTCGCCGCTTGAACAAGGAACACAGAAAATGAACTCTCTGAATGTATTACAATCGAAGTGTGGCTACAGGAGCTCAACAGTAAATACTCAATGTGTTAAATGTTACCTACCGAGCCCCCATATTTATAGCCCACAGTTCACCCAAAGGAAATGACTACTTTACCCCTAGGGTTTAAAAAGATTTGACTCTACAGAACTAAGGGGTACAAAAGGTAGTCCACCTTTATTCTGGAGGCTTCTCTGTCAGCTTTGCAGAGGGGACAATGTCAGACTTTTACAGAACAGACAGTGTCAGCCTTTGCAGTCTTTGACCTTCTGGAATCCTCCCTTCGCACGCGAGGGTGCGGTAGCTTCGGTGAGAAGCCTTGAGCCTGTTGGCCTACGCTTCACCGAAGTCAGTCTCCGATACAGTGACGGTTTTGAGCCGAAGCCGTCAAAGCCCTTGAGCCTTCGCACCAACACCTCCGAAGTGGACCACCACGGCTTCGCAGCTTCACCCAGCTTGAACTCCGTCAGTCCGTGTACCGAAGCCATGCAGGCCGAAGTACCTCAAGTCAACCTTCCTCCGGAGCTAGCCTCGCTCCGAAGCTTCCTCACTCCGAAGCCCCACCTTCGGAGTACCACCCTTCGAAGTCCCTCCTTCGTCCAAGGCCTCCGCATGAAGCATTCCATGAGCCCTTCGTCGCAGTGCCTCTCCCTGAGCACACTCCTCGACGAGCCTCACCCGGACCATGCCTTCGATGCGCCTCGACTTCTGAGATCTTCGTTGGGCACCTTCGAGTGTCTCCCTTCGGAGCACACTTCGAACCCTTGCCTCCGCAGAGGACTTGATCCATCCAACTTCGAAGTCACTCCATTCGGAGTACCTTCGAAGCGCCTCGCCTCCGAGGACTTTGTCTCGGAGCACCTTCAGCCGGAGCCACCCTCCGCACTTTCTGCCTTCACCTGGCACGTCTCGACCCGAGGACCGACCTGGACCACCTTCGCAGCCACCGTGACGGAGCTCCCCGCTCCCCTGGCATCAAGCCTCCCGCTTGACCCAGGTTCACCTGGCTCGAACCTTGTCCGTCGCCTCCAAAGTCCCTACGCACCACAGACAAACAGACAAGTGTATCCAGTACTCCGGAGACCTCTCCGGGTTAGCAACCTCCGGCACACACTCCGGTGTACCGCCCAAAGTACCGAAGCCTTCGGTACGAACCCTATCATCGCGTACTGTCGGACCCCTCCGACGAGCACACTCCGCTGCACAGCTGCAGCAAGCAAACACCGAACACCCTTCGGTGAAACCACCTCCGAACTACCTTCGGAGGTACCCTCCTCCGAACACCTTCGGAGGTCCAACCTCCGAACCCCCTTCGGAGATACCCTTCGAACAGAGGGTAAAAAGCCTGTGAATCACTCATCACAAAACACCGAAACCAACCCTTGGTTTCTCAGTTACTGTTTGCTAGCTAGCCTCCACTATTTATAGGCACTATTTAACCTTGTGAATAGACTACTTTACCCCTAGCGTTTACACTGATCAACCCTTGAGCCTTCGCGCCATCACCTCCAGAGTGGACCACCATGGCTTTGCAACTACACCCAGCTCAAACTCCGTCAGTCCGTGTACCGAAGCCATGCATGGCCGAAGTACCTCAAGTCAACAACACTCTGAAGCCCCACCTTCAGAGTACCACCCTTCGAAGTCCCTCCTTCATCTAAGGCCTCCGCATGAAGAATTTTATGAGCACTTCGTCGCAGTGTCTCTCCCCGAGCACACTCCTCAACGAACCTCACCCAGACCATGCCTTCAATGCACCAAGACTTTTGAGACCTCCGTCAGGTAAACCTTCGAGTGCCTCCATCTGGAGCACACTTTGAACACCTTGCCTCATTTCTGAGGACTTTGTCCACCATACTCCAAAGTCAAACCATTCGGAGTACCCTTCGAAGTGCCTCGCTTCCGAGGACTGTCTCGGGTACCATCAGCCAGAGCCATGCTCCACACTCTCTGCCTTCGCCTGGCACAACTTGACCCGAGGAACGACCTCGACCCCTCGCATCCTTCATGACTGAGCTCCCTGCTCGAATGGCATCAAGCCTCCCACTTGACCCAGGTTCACCTGCTGCGAACCGCCCGTCGCCTCTGAAGTCACCTGCGCACCACAAACAGACAGAAGTGTATGCAGTACCCCAGAGACCTCTCTGGTAAACAACCTCTGGTACACACTCCAGTGTACCGCCCAAAGTACCAAACCCTTCGTTACAACCAAGTCATTGTGTACTATCGAACCGCTCCGACAGTCACACTCCGCTGCAACAGCTACAGCAACCGAACCCTTCGGAGAAACAACCTTCGAACCCCTTCGGAGGTACCCCTTCGAAACCAGAGGATAAAATCTGTCAATCACTCATCATAGACTTCGAAACCAACCCTTGGTTTCTCAATATCCCCTTTGATGAGTGCATTGACAACCAAATTTAAGTTTAAGAAAATTTGAAAAATTTCAGCACACAAGTGACCATAAAAACTCCGAAAAGAGCCAAATCATGTCACTTGACAAAAGAATTTCTCTCCCCTTTTTCAAAAGAGTAAAAGTTCCTTTGACACATCTTTCTCTTTGCACAATAAAAACTCCCCCTGGGTTATTTTGCCCCTTGCTGTAGAGAACTCAAAAATTTCTCCCCCTTTGGCAATGCAAGCATCAAGGAGCATTAAAAAGATGCAAAGCTTCGAAATGGGCAGAAGTGCAAAGACATATAAATCAAAAATATGCCAAACTTAATGATAGTTATCATGTGCTCAGCTCAATTTAACAAGATCTAAAAACATGATGACAACATGTGATTTCATCATTTTGAAATAAAAGCATCACCACTAAATCAAGGTAACTAGACAAGTAAAAGTAGGGACTGCACAAAGCTAGTCAATTCCTACTCTAGACAGACAAGTACAATTCAAGTGGAGTATTGAAAGTAAACTTGATTGATAATGAATTTATACTTGCTGTTCTTTTCATAATGTCAGGGTTATTTGTTCATCTAACTTATACTTTCCAATAAAGCCAAGCCTAGGCAAGAAAGCCATCAGAATCTTAAGGCAGTGATTTTGGCATACACTAAGTTATCAGGGTTTATACCAAAGTGCAATGGTAAGCAGTATAGAATAAAGTAGTGCGACAAACAAACCCACCTGGATCTTTTCACTCTTAGCATTCAAATCATGGATTTTGGATTTTTGATAAGTCAACAAGTTGTTTAGCACTTTGAAGAATATCCATGAGTAAGCAATATAATTTTTCAAGTTATAATTATTGCATCCAGAGAAAGGATTCTTGCAACCTAGCAGATAAAGGATAGCTAAAAGTAGTCCTACCTAAACATGCTAGATTCAAGACTAAACAGTTAGCATGATTTGATTTTGGAAAGAAAAATCATGCACAAAATGTATCAGACATATTAAATAGAGCTGAGTTGTCATTATTACATAAATTAAAACAAGGCATATTAGTGCAAAACATGTAAATGCAATTTCATACACAACAAGCATATGCATATCATTGAAAATGTGCTCCTCCTCACAGAATGCCGTAAGGGTGACAAACACCCTGTTCCCCATGCAAGTAGGGAAAACGTGAAGCATCGATGGGTTTTGTGAAGATATCGGCTAGCTGGTGTTGGGTATCAACATATTGAAGTTCAATATCACCCTTCTCATTATGATCTCTGAGAAAATGATATCACACATCAATGTGTTTGGTTCTGGAATGCTGAACCGGGTTGTTTGCAATACAAATAGCACTAGTGTTATCACAGAAAAGTGGAACACTCATATAATCTAACCCAAAATCCCTCAAAGTGAAAACCATCTACAAAATATGAGAGCAACAGCTAGTTGCAGCAACATATTCGGCCTCAGCTGTTAATTGTGCAACACTAGACTGTTTGTGGGAAGACCAGTAAACCAGCGAAGTACCCAAAAAATGACAAGTACCAAAGGTACTTTCCAATCAATCCTACACCCAGCAAAATCTGCATCCGAATAACCTCGAAGACACGAAGAGGAAGATGCAAAATACCAAATGCCAAATTCGAGGGTGTGCTTGAGATACCTGAGAATGTGCTTTACCGCTTGGCGGTGCGAAGCATGTGGCGAAGCCTGAAAACGAGCGCACAGACACACTGTGAAGTGTATGTCCAGCCTCGTTGCAGTCAAGTAGAGGAGGGAGTCGATCATGCTTTGGAACTCCTTCTGATCTACGGCTTCTCTATCCTCGTCAGGATCCAATGCTACAGATGTAGCCATTGGAGTAGCGAGGGGCTTCGCATCGGACATATCAAACTTCTTGAATAGGTCCTTGGTGTACTTCGTCTGGTGAACGAATGTACCTTGTTTTCTTTGCTTGATTTGCAAACCAAGGAAAAATGTGAGTTCACCCATCATGGATATTTCGAACTCCCTGCTCATGGTATCTGCAAACTTAGCAACCAAAGCATGAGAAGAGCCTCCAAAGATGATATCATCCACACAAATCTGAACTAGCAAGAAATCTTTGTCATGCTTGAGAGTGAACATGGTTTTATCAACAGATCCCATCAAATACCCCCGCTCAAGCAGAAAAGACTTAAGTCTATCATACCATGCCTGAGGGGGCTGCTTGAGTCCATAAAGAGCCTTATGAAGTTTAAGGACTTTATGTGGGTATTTTGGATTTTCAAAACTAGGGGGTTGTTTTACATAAACATCTTAGCCTATGAAGCCATTAGGAAATGCAATTTTGACATCCATTTGATAGAGTTTGAATCCCCAGGATGTCACAAAGGCAAGCAAAATCCTAATGCCCTCTATACGCGCAACAGGTGCAAAAGTCTCAGTAAAATCAATCCCTTCTAATTGAGAATAACCTTGAGCTACAAGTCTAGCCTTGTTTCTAACTACAGTCCCATCCTCCCCTTGTTTGTTTTTGAAAATCCATTTTGTTCCAATGAAATGAACATTTGGTGGAGGATCACCTAAAGTGCAGACTTGGTTTCTTTCAAAATTTTCAAGTTCTTCATGCATGGCATTGATCCAACTAGAATCAGAAAGTGCATGACTAACATCTAAGGGCTCAAAAGAAGCAACAAAAGCAGAATCAATGAAATGAGCATGAGAACATGTTACCCTTTGATCAAGCTCACCAATGATCTGCTCGGGAGGATGCATCCTTTGAATATGATGTGGAGCCTCGCGGTGGGATGCAGTCTCCCCCTCAACTTGTGCGTTGGAGTGGTCCAAGATGATCGATGTCGAGGCAGTTGCTTCGGGACCATGTGTAGAAGTGGTAGAAGTGGGGTCGGCTTCGGTGGTCGATGTTGAGGGTAGTAGAGGATCATCCTTGAAATCTTCGGGATCTTCATCTTCGAAGATGGTCTACTCCATGTCATGTTCATTTGCCTGTTCAAAAATAGAACTAATAGACGGGGTTGATTCATCAAAAGTCACATCACATGACTCGATGACTGTGTTAGTCCCAAATTGTAAACATGATAAGAATGACCATGAGTAGTGTATCCCAGAAAGATCTCATCAGAAGAGCGCGACTCAAATTTATCTAAATTTCCACGTTTTAGGATAAAGCATCGACAACCAAAAACACGAAGATGAGTCACTTTGGGCTGTCTCCCAAAACGCAGTTCATAAGATGTCATGTTCAAAATTGAGCACAAGAAGATTCGGTTTGAGATGTAACATGCAGTGTTCATGGCCTCAGCCCAGAATTTTCTAGGAGTCCTGTGCTCATCGAGCATCGTCCTAGCCATCTCAACCAAAGTGCGGTTCTTCCTCTCAACAACACCATTCTGTTAAGGAACCCGCGGAGCAGAGAATTGATGTTTTATGCCATGCTCCATGCAAAAATCAACAAAAAGACTATTCTTGAACTCAGTGCCATTATCACTTCGAATGAATTTCAATGCACTAGAGAGTTCAGTGAAAAGTCTCAAAGCCAAGCTCCAAAAGTGTGAAAACACTTCATCATTGCTAGCAAGAAAGAAGACCCAAGAGTAGCGAGAGAAATCGTTGACAATGCCTAACACATACCACTTGCCGCATAAAGAACTAACCCGAGAAGGACCTACAGTGTCCATGTGGAGAAGTTCTCCGGGTTATTCAGTCATCACCATGGTGACTAGCGAGTGCGAAGCAGCAATCATTTTTCCAAGTCGACATGGAGCGCAAACTAAATTCTTCTCAAACTTGAGCTTGGGAAATCCTCGGATCAGACTTAGGGCACTTAGATGAGCGAGCAACTCAAAGCTCATATGCCCTAGTCTCCTATGCCACTTCCAAAGCTCAGAAGTCGAATGTGCAACAAGACAATGAGAAGAACCAGAGAAATCAGAGAAATCAGCTCCAAAAACTCTCTCAACTCTAAAGATCTTACAGACCACAATGCCATTAGAATTGAGTACTTGTGAAGTATCGTGATGGAATCGCACTTCGAAGCCCTCATCAAGAAATTGAGATGCAGAAAGCAAATTGTATCCCAAATTTTCAACAAAAGCAACATCTTTGAGAGTGAAATTTAAGTTGATTCTTACCACACCTTTACCTTTCACTCTACTCCTTCTATTGTTGCCGAAGGTGATATGTTTCTTTTGCTTGGTTGTGGTGAGGATGGAGAACCATGTTGCATCTCCGGTCATATGGCGCGAACAACTAGACTCCATGATAAGAAAATCTCGATCACTTAGTTCTGGGGTGAGTGAAAGCATGACGAAGCATCCAGCATTGAGTGATACAAGTAGTAGGCATAGTAAAAATAGACTGTCTACGCATAGTAAAATCAGAATGATGCAAAGTGTGAGGTCTACCTACATGATGTGACCCAAATGCATGACGAGGTCTCCTAACCTGTCGAGGCACAAAGTTACTCACATGGGGTCTACCACCATATGGAACATGGTGGACACCTCAAGGAGAAAAACCTCTCTGGGAAGTACGAAGAGCCTCGAACACAGGAAGTGAGTAAAACTCAGACTCATGCATACCTAGAGATGGGTAATGCATATTCTGGAAACTCATCGCCTGAGAGCATCGCTCATCCTTGATGTGATGAAACAGAACCTAACCAAATGACCTACCCGCTGACAATAGGAACAATGAAACACTCTTCTAGGGGAACTCACATCGGTCATAGGAGCAATCTTCATAGGCTCCTTGGGTTTCTGCTGAGTGGTTTTCTTGGGAGTAATTTTCTGGGCAGGAGGAGTGGTTTTCTTTTGAGTTTGGGTAGGCTTTTTGGCTGATGGAGTGTCTAACCTGGCTCTTTCTTTCTCTAAGGTAGTGGGTGAGGTAAAAACAGTTCTGTTCTCACTATTTGAAGGAATTCTCTCAAAACCCAATCCCAAAGCTAATCCTGCCCTATCAGTACACATCTTGGTCTTGGCCAAGAGCAAGTCCATCCTACCCTTCCCTTCAGTGCATTTGTTAACCACAGAAATAAGGTATTCATTTTCAGTGATGCGGTGTTCATCTTGCTCTGTAACAGTGCCTAGCTGGTACTTAAGGGTTATGCAAGTGTCACACACAGGTTGCACATCCTTAGACCTACCGGCCCTCTCCAATCTAGTCTCTAAATCATGGACATGCTTCTCACATAAATCAATGCTCTCACGTAATAAAGAACAGTTCATGCATTCATTTATATCATGAGGACTAGAATCAACAATCAAAAGCTGCTTTTGTGCAGTCTCAAGCTCAAAAAGAGTTTGAGCATGCACAAAACGCAACTGAGCAAGCTCACCCATGACAACAGTGCAAGATTCACATTCAGCATCATTAACCCTAGATTTAAGCATGGCATAATCAGTAGAAATAGATTCTAGCCTAAGTCTAAGGTCTTTTCTATCTCTAGCGGCTTGCACAAGCAACCTCTCCTGACCAAGAACTACTTCATTTAGTTCATCTAATTTAATTGGAAGCTGGACATAGGATAGTGGTACCTCAGATGAGTCAAGCTCATCACGCTGTCATCGCTGTCGGCGATGAAGCAGAGGCCGGTGAAATCCCGTCCCTTCTTATCCTTCTTCTCCTCCTTCCTTGGAGACTCCTCCTCCTAATAAGAGCTCACCTCCTCAGTTGAGGAAGTGTCGATGTCGCTGAGAGCAGCAACAAAAGCTCTGGAAGCGGCTTTGGCTACCCTCTTAGCCACCTTGCCGCGCTTGCCCTTCACAAAGGGTTTCCTCTCCTTTTTGTGGTATTTGGGGCGCTCACTCTCATCTCTCTTCTTGAGTTTAGGACAGTTGGCCTTGATGTGAGAAGTGTCGCCACACTCAAAACAACCACTAAAACCACTTCTCCTCTGATCTCGTCTTTCATGGTGAAAACAGGTGAACCTTCTGGCAATGAGAGCAAGCTCTTCCTCATCCAGAGTGTCCACCTGCTCCTTAGTGACGGAGACTAGGGAGGATAAGTCAAAACCACCTGCTAGAACACAAGTGCCAGATGAGCTTGGTTCTGCAGTGGTGCCACGACTAGTGCTAGAAACTAGTGCCAAAGGCTGTGGCAAGGACTTCCTATGCACGGCAAGAGATGCCTTGGCAATCTCTGTGGACTTTAGCTTGCTAAAGAGCTTATCACAGGTCAATGTGTCATAACCTGCAGACTCCTCAATTCTAGATATCTTCACTTCCCATATGCTACGATCAAGATCATAGAGAAGCTTGATAGCCCTATCATGATCATTGTAACCAAGCGTCCCGTTGAATCACAAGTTACTCACTATCACATCAAAGCGAGAAAACATGGCATCTATAGATTCACCAGGCGCCTGCACAAACAGCTGATACTGTTGATTGTATGTGCTTTGGTGCCTAGCCTTAATCTGTGTAGAGCCCTCATGAAAAATAGTGAGTGTAGTCCAAATCTCCCTAGTTGTCCTTAGGTGCTGAGCCCTATCAAACTCACTCCGACTCAAACCAATGAACAGTATATTTCTAGCATTGGAGTTAGCACTATACTGATCCTTTTTTGTTTGAGAGGTGCGAGTTTCAGGGATGGAGTATTGTGAGTCCACAATCTCCCTAATCGCATTTCCTTGGCTTAGCAAGTAAGCCTCCATGTGCACCTTCCAGTATGCAAAATCAGTCCCATCGAACAAAGGTATTTTACTAACTCTGTCCATGGCGCCAACAGATCACAAAACTGGTTAAGGTCAACTGGTGATCTTAACCCGCTCTGATACCAATTGTTGGACCTGAAACGGCGAATAGAGGGGGGTGAATGGGAGCTTTTAAAATTTTAGGCTAAATATAGCCTTCTGTTTTAACTTAGTCTCCTGCGGAACAGACTTCGAACACACCCTTCAGAGGTCTAGTTCGGAGGTATTTCATAGCTCTGAATCCAGGATTCACGAGGAGCAAAAGTTCGAAGTCAAGAATACTTCGCTCCACCCACAAACCAAAAACTAAACTCTGCCAAGTCAGAGCAGGCTCCGCACACTGCCTGCCTTCGAGCAGACTACACACTTCACCCTTCGCAAGAGATGACTTCCCTTTGAGGACTTCGACCAGATACTCTGCACTAGTAACTGGTACTAGGCTTTGTATTCCGAAGGTCTAAACTCACACAGAACACACTGCGCCAAGGACTTCGACAAGGGAGGAAAATAGGCTTCGACTACAGACCACTCAGTGCTTCGCTAGTAAATGGTGAGGGGTTACCTCAGTTTACATAGGGCGAACTCACACTGAAAAACACACTTCACAAATACTGATCACTCACACACTTCTCCAAAAACACTCCAGTGCAATAAACTCAAATCAGTAGGAAGTGGAGCTCAACAAAATCAAAACATGCAGTGCAAAGTAGGCATACAAGTTCAAGCAAAAATGAAAACAGAATCAAAGTTTCATTTCTTGAACAGGGAACAAAAAATAAACTCACAGGTTTGAATACATGAGTGTGTGGCGGCTAGCATAGGAGTTCTACAATGGCTGCTCAAAGTGTTACTGTTGCCTAGCTAGCCTCCACTATTTATAGGCACTATTCAGCCCTATGAATAGACTACTTTACCCCGAGGGTTTACAATGATTTTGTCTCATCAGAATAGTGGGGTACAGATGGTAGTCTACTTTATTTAGAGGCTTCTTTTGTCAGCTTCATAGAGGAGACAACATCAGCTTTTGCAGAGCAGACACGATCAGCCTTTGCAGTTTTGGATTCTTCTGAAGCCCCCCTTCGCACGCGAGGGGTGTGGTAGCTTCGGTGAGAAGCCTTGAGCCTGACGGCCTTCGCTTCTCTAAAGTCAGCCTTCGATACAGTGAC
This sequence comes from Zizania palustris, assembly GCA_019279435.1. NCBI lineage: Eukaryota > Viridiplantae > Streptophyta > Magnoliopsida > Poales > Poaceae > Zizania > Zizania palustris. Next base: position 42,296,073 of record JAAALK010000285.1, on the reverse strand, counting down.
TGTTTTGAGCCGAAGCCGTCAAAGCCCTTGAACCTTCGCGCAATCACCTACGAAGTGAACCACCATGGCTTCATAGCTACTCCCACCTCAAACTCCGTCAGTCCGTGTACCGAAGCCATGCATGGCCAAAGTACCTCATGTCAGCCACACTCCAAAGCCCCACCTTCAGAGTACCACCCTTCGAAGTCCCTCCTTCGTCCAAGGCCTCCGCATGAAGCATTTTATGAGCACTTCATCGCAGTGTCTCTCCCCGAGCACACTCCTCGACGAACCTCACCCGGACCATGCCTTCGATGCACCTCGACTTCTGAGACCTCCGTCAGGTAAATGTTTGAGTACCTCCATCCGGAGGACACTTCAAACACCTTGCCTCATTTCTGAGGACTTTGTCCGCCATACTCCAAAGTCACTCCATTCGGAGTACCTTTCGAAGTGCCTCGCCTCCGAGGACTTTGTCTCGGGGTACCGTCAGCCGGAGCCACGCTCCGCACTCTCTTCCTTCGCCTGGCACAACTTGAGCCGAGGACTTACATTGACCCCTCGCAGCCTTTGTGACCGAGTTCCCTGCTCGCCCACCATCAATCCTCTCGCTTGACCCAGGTTCACCTACTATGAACCGTCCATCGCCTCCGAAGTCACCTGCGCACCACAAATAGACAGAAGTGTATCCAGTACCCTAGAGACCTCTCCGGGTAAACAACCTCTGGTACACACTCTGGTGTACCACCCAAAGTACCGAACCCTTCGGTACAACCAAGTCACTATCTACTATCAGACCCCTCCGAAAGTCACACTCCGCTGCAACAGTTGCAACAACTGAACCCTTCGGTGAAACAACCTTCAAACCCCTTTGGAGGTATCCCTTCGAAACTAGAGGATAAAATCTGTCAATCACTCATCACAGACTCCAAAACCAACCCTTGGTTTCTCAGTTTTTGACATAACTAAGGGATATGTTGGCGTAAAAGATTACACTAAGAGGTTTCTAGATATTAGAAACTAACAAACGAAGTGTTTGTGAAGTAAACTATTTCAAGCCTCCGAAGTGGATAATAGCTCAAAACAGTTCGAAGATGTGTATTGAATAACTCAGTATTCCATCCTCATTACAGGGTAAAACGGGGGGTATTTATAGGCCCAAACATTAAGGAAAAGACCCTTTTACCCCTCTATTACTACCGACATAGTGCTAAAACGGTAAAAAACTAATCTAATGAGAAAGAAGATAAGTCTTCCATCCTAGCTGGCAAAGAAGCACTCGGAAGAGTCCATGTCCGAAGATATACTCCGAACTAGAGCTCGTCCTTATACTTCGAACTTGATCCAATGCACTTCCGGAGTTGGATGCTAGAAACCTTCGATTAAATCACCTGCCTTTGTCTTGTTATAGCAATAACCCTGAAGATGAAGTATTTTCCCCCAATAGTAGCCCCTCGAATATGCTTCCTCGCTAGATCTGTAACATTAGGAGAGCAGTATACGCAAGAAAAATAATCATGCGTAGGGGTTAACAGATTTAATCAATCTCCAAAATACGCGGAGATGCAAAACTTCGAATCAACTTCTAAGAAAGTTACATTCGAACTATCTTAGAATTAACTTGAGGAGCCTGAAAGATTTTTTATACTTAGAAGAAATAGTCGTTGGCTTTTTCCTTCCAACGGAAGTTACGCAATGCATTAACTTCACAAGGGGTAACGGTCAAGAATGTGAAATGGCAAACGCAAACAGTAAAAAATCATGGGCCTGGGCTATAAATAGAGGACCCAGACCGTTCCCGAGTACCGTTCTCACCACTTTCGTGCAAACAAACCCTAACCTCCATCTTTCTTCTTTAGCAATCAGTGCGATTCCATGGCGAAGACAAGCTTCAAAGTCCCTGGGGCAGCATCGGCCTTAGCCCGGCAGCAGGCTGCGGCTGCAGCGGCGACAGCGGCAGCAGCAGCACCATCAGTAGTGGTAGCTCCGACGGCAGCAGCAGCAACAATAACGGCACCACCAAGGAATCCCCCAAATGTTGGTCCTCACGATCTTCTCCTGGCGTCTTCGACCTATTCGGACCAGTCTTGTCAACTGGGGCCATCTACCTGCAAGAGGGAGTCGCTCGCAGCAGTAGTAGAGGGAAAAATCAGTTCGGAGATCATAGTCCGTAAACCTGGAAAGGAGGCCATTCCTTCGCCAAGGCCTGGAGAAGTGGTAATCTTCGAAGCTTTCTTCGAAGCTGGGCTAGGACTTCCGGCAGTCGACTTTCTAGCGGAGGTACTGGATTTATTTCACGTCACCCTTCCCCAACATTCTCCGAACGCAATAGCACGCCTGGCTATCTTCGAATGGGCGTTGCGAGCTGAGGGCTGCGAGGGAAGAGTAGAGATCTTCGCAGCACTGCACGGGGCATCTTGCCAACCCAAGACTTACCTAGGCTCCGGAGGAGAAAAGATCGTGGTAGCCTTCGGGATGAGTTTGCTCTAAGATTTCCAGTGAAGGCCATCAATGCCAGATGGTACACGGATTGGATCCTCCGGTGGTTCTACGACGAAGTTGGGGCAAGCAGCCGTCTGGCCAGACCCCTGCAAGACATAAACTTCCGAAAGGAAGCCCTAGTTCACCCGGACCCCGGCCAGCTCGAAGCTCGCCTCAGTCTGCTTCAAAGAATTAGTCGTCATCTGAGCATGCTAGACCTAGCGGAGGAGTTCATTGGACTTCAGATTCCTCCTCTGATGGCCAACTGGCCTATCACCTTCGAAGAAGATCCGAAAGGCAGCCTCCGAAAAATCTCTTCGAACTCGAGCCCTGCGGGTAACATTGAAAACACATGTTTTATATATATTTGTTTGATGAAATGACTAATGCAAACTTATCTTTCAGCTTCTCTAGCCCCCATGACTTCGGAGCAAATTGTTCGAGCTTCGGAGAAGATTCTGGGAGTTCCAACTCCGGCTGAGAAGGAGTGGAGAACGAAGCTAGTGGGTTGTTGGGAATGGCTCAACCGAGTATGGGTTGTACTCGGAGTGGCACCCCCTCCCCTTCCAGACTGGTACCTTCAGAGCAAGGGCCGAAGAAAAGAACGGCGGAAGCTGGAACTTCAGCTCCTGTTAAGACTCCGGCAAAGAAGGTAGCCCGAAAACCAAAGAAAGTGGTGCCTTCAAGTCCGGTGGCTTCGGTTACTGATTCCTCTGAGGACGAGGGACAAATCCTTATTAACCTGATCGACGGGGATGAAAACCGCGTGGATGCAAATACTGGCGACGCAGCAAATGCGCCAGATGTTCCAAGTAGCTCTGGGTAGGCTGGGACTTCGGCTGTCCAGCCAGACTTCAAGATTAACTCCATCTGAATCAACAGACGGGGGTCAATCTACGGAGGGGGGCCAATCTACCAAGGTCTCTGAAGACACAGCCCAGTGCTCCGACCTCTCATCGAATGAGGACGACCAGAGGGCCCTATCTATGCTCCCTCTTCTAGCTCCTTTCTTGGAGCGAAGGACTGGACTTCGGACTTTGCTCGAGCGTTTGGATCGAGCTAACCACGAAGTCAGGGAGACATACTTAGTGGCCATCCTTAGCGAAGCTGAGGGTTCGGAGCTCAACGCCGCCTTAGAACGGGCAGCATACCAGGTACGAAGTATCTGCAAAACAAAATTAATCTCACTTACAAATAATTTCTCACCTTGCTTTTTTCTCTTCGCAGCAAATAGTTTTGGCTCGAGCTGCGGCTGTCTCGAACAAGCGCGGAAGTCTTTGTCTTTAGGAGAAGGTTACTGCTCTCCAAAGGAGTCTTAACGTCTCCGAAGTTCGGGTTTCCCGCTTGGACGAAATGGTTTCAGCAGAGCGGAGGGCTAGACAAAGCTTGGAGACTACGAATAAAAAGCTCGAAGTCGAACAAATAGTGCTTCGGGCGGAGATAGAAAGAATGCGGGCAGAGCACGCTACGGCGGGGGCTGAGCTAGTCAGGCTCCAAGAAGAAAAGGCTAAAGCTACGGAAGAGGCTAGCAACTTGCTTAGCCAGAAGAGTTCTCTAGCTATGGAGGCAGCTAGGCTCTCCGCTGTGGTGGATGAACTGACTTCGTCAAAGGACGCTTTAATTGAAGATAAGCTGAAATCGGAGAAGGTAGCTGCGAAAGTCATGAACCATCTCCTAGGTGTTCTAGAGTACTTTGGTACTACTGGGACACTACCTTCGAATGACAACGTCCCCCTGCTGCGATCTCCGGCATTCGGTATGGAGAGATCTCCGTCCAAGTGGTTGCTCTCGGAGTACTTTGCTACTACGAAGATCTAGGGTTATCGATAACGCCAGACTCGGGGGCGGCTCCCATTACCTTCGACGAAAACCAGCTTCTTAATCCTTCTGAAGACGTGGCCACAGCTTGGCAAGCCTTCCAAGCTTCATAGAGAGCCGAAGGTCGCACTGCGATCAAGGCTTGGATCGATTAAGGGCAACGCCAGAAGCAAGCTCGGTCTCAAGCCTCGAGTAGCCACCTCCACCGAACCCGCAGGTCTAGCTTTGTTTTAGGATCCCAACTATGTAAAAAATCATGCTTTCATACATTATGAATGAAAAATTACTTATCATGTTTTTAGGATTCTCAACCCCGTATGGATGATGTCGAAGTGTTAAACGTTACCGAAGAACTCCGCCTGCTATGGGCTACCTTTGATCTTTTAAAACTTCATAAACGACCTCGATTTTGATTCCTCGAGATAGCTCTGGTGCAATTGCGCCCAAAATATGTAAAGATATATTATCTTATATTAAGGAGGAAGAAAAAGAGGTTAACTTGGAAACTTCATCTTCTGAAAACATTGCATGGTCCGAGGATGAAGGTATTGCTGAAGATCAAGGGAAAAAACCTGAAGAACTTCGAAGCTGGGAAAGGAGCCCCGAACGACTTCGAACTTGGGATGAACTTCAACAAGAACAGAAAGATTTTAGAGCTTCGAAGGGAGGTAGAAGAGTTAAACGCAAAGTTGTTAGAACTCCCGGCTCTAGAACTAGTCGTTCTGAGTTTAGTGGTAACTCTAGAGATCGAAGGGGTCTTCGATTCCTTCTCGGCATAGACACCAATTTTTCGTGATGTAATTGCAATTTTTTCGAATGATAAATATCGATTTTTAAAATTGTCTCCCTACTTCCCAGCCCCTCTCTGGGCGTAAGCAACTTCGAACTATACTCGAAGATGGTTAGGCGCAAAGAAAAACTTAGGATCACAATTTTGGAGGCTCGGAGCCCCTCAGCAATTTAAAGATTGATTAAATTCTTATAAAATGTCTGACTACTTGGAGTCGTAAAACTGGTAACTTAGTACCTTTTGTTCAAATAAGTCACTTCGAACAAACTTTCCGGGCACTTTAATGTCCCAAACGATTGGTCACTTTGTACTCTTTTCACAGATACTCGAAGCTTATTAGCTCAAACTTTGTTTGTTTTTGCCTCCTTCGGCTCTATTTGCGAATGCTATCAAACCGGTGGTTTGGAATTCGCAATGGTTTCCTTGGACTCTTTTTACGGATGCTTTCAAGTCGGAGCTTGGAATCCGCATTATTTGGTCTCCTTCGACTCTTTTTACGGATGCTTTCAAGCCGGTGGCTTGGAATCCATTTTTTCAGTGACTTTCCAAGTCGTCGGAAGCTTCGAACCAGTGGTCCGAAGTCCGAAAAAAAATGATTCAAATTAATGACACTTCCCTCCCAGCCAACTTCGTTCTTCTAGTGCATCCACTAGAAGTAGGAAGTGTTTGGGGGGTAGGCATTATCGGAACCATGAACTTCATTAATTCAGATGGTGTTTACAAATGATTACAAGCATCCCCTATGTGAAATATCACTTTAAGTGCTCCGCATGCCATGTATGCGCTAACTCTTCGTCTTCCAAATTAGCTAACTTAAAAGAACCAGGGCGCCCTGAGCGGACAATTATGTACGGACCTTCCCACTTATTCCCTAATTTCCCTGGTGCAATAATACTTCGCAAAACACAATGACCCGGCTTAAGTTCGTTAATCTTGACCTTCGGGTCGAACCAAGTCTTCGTCTGCTGCTGATACTTTGACAAATTGGCGACAACTCAAAGTCTTGTCTCTTCTGTTAGATCGAGCGAAGTTTGCCTTTCTGCTTCTATTTCCAGTTCAGTGCTGTGAAGGGATCCTCCTTTGAGCTCCGTTGGCGTCATAGCTTCATCTCCGAATAATAGTCTGAAAGGAGTGAAACCCGTAGACCTTGTTTGAGTTGTCCGAATGGACCATAGAATCTTCGGGAGCTCTTCGGTCCACAATCCTTTTGCCAATCCCACTATTCTTCGATTCAGCCCTGACAAGATATTACCATTGGCTCTTTCCATAGCTCCGTTAGACTGTGGATGTCACACTGCAGCAAAGCATAATTGGATGCCTAGATCTTCACAAAACTTCCTGAAGGGCTCTGCATCAAATTGTGTTCCATTGTCAAATGTGAGGTGCCGAGGCACTCCGAACTGGCATATGATATTTTTCCAGAAAATTTTTGTACATTATTCGAAGTGATAGCTGTTAGGGGCTCTGCTTCGACCCACTTGGTAAAGTACTCAATTGCTACCACTGCGAATTTCAAATTTCCTTTTGCTACTGGGAAGGGGCCAATAAGATCCATACCCCATCTGGCCATGGGCCATACTGGGGCAATGACTTGAAGAGTTGTTGGCGGACGATGACTTCTTCTTCCCATCCATTGACAACCTTGGCTAGTGCGGACTAATCTCTCCGCATCAGCTACTATTGTAGGCCAATAAAGCCCCTGGCGAAGTGTTTTTCCTGCCAAAGCTCGAGGGGCCAGATGGCTACGGCAAAGTCCTTCGTGAATTTCTCGAAGAATCTCTTGATCTTCGGCTTGAGATATACATCGGAGTAGAGGAGAACATACTCCGGCCTTGTACAAAATACCGTTGATTATATGATAATTTCGAATTCGGAGCTTCAACCTCGAAAGTTGTGGCCCTTCTGGCAAATTTACTTCTCCTTGCAACAATTCCATAATTGAACTTTGCCAATCTGTACTTGGAATGCAAAGGACTTCCGCAAAAGGGACCTGTGTTACTGAAGGTGTACTGAGCTCTTCGTAGAAAGTTTCTTCTAGAATGTCCAAAGCTCCGGCAGCAGCTTTTGCCAAGATATCAGCTTGCACATTTTTAGCTCTAGGTATACTTCGAATGGAAATCCCTTTAAATGCTGCTTCAATCTTATGGGTCTCTTCCAAATATTTCGCAAGTTGTGGATGTTGAACTTGAAAACTCTTATCTGCGTGCCCCGCTACAATTTGAGAATCTGTTTTAATAAGCCCCCAAAGCACGTGCCTTTCGAAGTCCCAACAAAATCCCTTCGTACTCCAATGTATTGTTGGTAGACTTAAAGTTGAGTCTTGCGGAGTACATTGCGTTTTGCCCTGAAGGCGAAATTATCACTGCTCCGACACCTGCTCCATATGCTTGGGAAGCTCCATCGGAGTATATCATCCAAATTCCTTCACTAGGCTTCTCCGGAGCCCATGCTGCAGGGGGAGTCCACTCTGCCACAAAATCTGCCAACACTTGTGACTTAATTGTTGTCCTTGCCACGAACGAGATACCGAAGGGTGTGAATTCAACAGCCCACTTCCCAATTCTTCCCGTGGAATCCTTACTTCGGAGCATATCTCCCAAGGGATATGAAGTTGGTACAATCAAATTATGTGCCAAGAAATAATGCCTCAACTTCCTCGAAGCCATTATCAAAGCATAAGTGAACTTCTCAAGCTCGCAATATCTTGTTTTTGCTCCAGACAATGCTTCAGATACAAAATAGACTGGATTCTGTACCAACTTCCCATTGAAATCAATCTCTCTAACAAGGACTGCACTGATAGTAGAGCCAGTAGCCGCAAGGTAAAGGAGTAGGGTTTCATCTGCAATAGGCACCGTGAGTGTAGCGAGGTTACTGAGATAATTCTTAATATCTTCGAAGCTTTTTTGACACTCCGGTGTCCATGCAAAATCTTCGGACCCTTTCAATGCTTTGAAAATGGGCAAACTTCTCTCTGCAGTCAGCTTTTGTACTTGCTTCAAATTTTCCTGAGGAGCCATCCTTTGCAACGCAGTTATTGGAGTAGGGCTAGCTTCAATCCCTTTGCTTGAAACTAGATACCCTAACAACTTTCCGGCCTGAGCCCCGAAGATACATTTTTCGGGGTTAAGACAGATTCCACATGCCCGAAGGCTATTGAATGTTTCTGCTAAGTCTAGGCTATGTTAGTGGTTTAAAGCACTCTTTATTACAATGTCATCCATATAAGCTTCTACATTGCAGCCTATTTGATGACCTAGAGCCTTAGCAATTAACCTCAAAAAAGTTGACCCGACATTTCTCAAGCCAAAGGGCATTCTTACATAACAGAAGACTCCCGAAGAAGTTACAAAGCTTGTTTTAATTTCATCTTCGCGCTTTAGCCAGATTTGATGATAGCTGGAATACGCATCAAGAAAGCTTAATAACTTCGAACCAGCAGTGGAGTCAACCAGTTGATCAATTCGGGGCATGGGATAGGGGTCACGGGGGCATGCTTTATTCAAAGATGTAAAGTCAATACACATACGCCACTTCCTGGAAGATTTCTTCCTAACGAAAACTGGGTTGGCTAGCCACTCCATATGAGCTACTTCTCTGATAATCCCAGCCTTCAGCAACTTTTCCACTTCATCTTTAGCAAGGATAGCCCTTTCCGTAGATAACTTCCGGAGTCCTTGCCGGATAGGCCGAGCCTTCGGGTTCACAAGTAAACTATGCTCAATAATATCCTGACTGACTCCGGTAATGTCCTCATCAGACTAAGCAAAGACATCTAAATTCTCTTCAACTACTTTTTCTAATGAAGTAGCGACTTCTGGAGGCAAATCCTTGCCAAACTGAAATGAATGTTCCTTGTCGTCTTTGACAATAACCTTCGTTATAATTTCCCCTTCAGGGTTTGGCCTTGGGAAGGACTTCTTCGAAGATTCGGTGTAAACAGAAAATCCTCCGGGTTACCTTGCACGCTGTTCACCTGTCTTGGGTCAAGAGGAGGGCCATGACCGTATTCTGCTCTTCGCGCAGTGGCCTGATCTCCAAAAACAGTGAGGACTCCCGCTTGTGTGGGCATCTTCATACACAGATAATTATGATGCGCCACAGCTCCGAATTGATTCAACATGCCCCTTCCGAAGATAACATTGTATGCATATGGGGCATCCACAACATCAAAAATCACTTCCTCCGTCCTGGCCAGTAGCCCCTCTCCGAAAGTAACCTCCAGGCCTATTTGGCCGAGGGCATCAAGAGGGGGTCCTGCAAAGCCTTACAAAGGATGAGCTGCTGGGAGAAGATGCTTCCTAGAGATGCAGAGTTGATCAAAAGCTTGGACAAAGATAATATCCGTTGAACTCCCTCCGTCGATCAGTACTCTTTGGACCTCACTCCCTGCTATGTCGGCAGTGATAACCAGTGGGTCTGCATGTGGAAACTTTATGCTAGCTGCATCATGTGCAGAAAAAGATATCGGCACATGGGACCATTCAGGTATAGCGGCTGCGGACGAAGAAGTTCCAATATGGCCCACTTCTCAGACATATTCTCTTATCTGCCTCTTCGACACACTTCCGACGGTCCCTCCTCCGGAGATGGGGAGGACTACTCTTTTCCCTCGATCTTGACCATCTTCCTTCTTCGGAGGTGGCATAACATTGACCACCAGAGGCCGTCTTGCAGGGTCGAAGTTATCTATACGTGCCACAGCCTGGACAGGCTCCGGACGCACCTCGGTCAGAACTCGGTCAGTAGTGCCTCGACCCGAAGTTCTTTCAAGGTACTCGCCTCTTAAAGCGAGTATGGACTTACACGCATCAGTTGCGTGACTTCGATTCTCACCATGGACACAGCAGAAAAAGGCCTGGGCTTTGCCAGCCGGCTTCCCTAGCGGCCTCCAGCCGCTGGTCTTGCTTCCTTAAGGTTGCGAAGTCCTTGGGGCAAATTTCTGCGAAGGTGCAATGTTCAAGACTTCTGAACGAGGATGCTTTTGCCCCCGACACCTGTCATGCTGAGCTTCGAAGCTAGGCCCCTGCGACTGTGTTGAAGTCTTCACTTCCAGCTTGACTTCTTGCAGGATTGATGGAGCTGCAGCAGTTCTCCGAAGCCATCCCTCTTCTGACCTTGCATACTCTTCAAAATAAGACATCAACTGAGCAACGGAAGATATCTACTTCCGGTGAAGTTTATCAAGGAGGCCTGCGTGCGTAACTCCCTCTCGAGATGCATCAACTACAGAGGTTGTAGTTAACCCTCGAATTTGCGACTTCGTATGAGCGAAGCGCTTGAAATACTGCCTTAATGTATCTCCAGGGAGCTGCTTCACCTGGAAAAGACTTCCTATTGACATTGGGGGTACGAAGGTACCCTGAAAATTGCTTATGAACTTCCTCCTTAATTGCTCCCATGTTCTGATTGACCCTGGCTTCAAAGACCAGAACCACCGCAGCGCCACTCCTTCAAGAGCTAGAGGGAAACATTTGGCCATGGTGTCCCGCACTCCTCCGCTGGCCTCAATTTCTAATGCATAAGAACGGGAGAACTCCCTAGGGTCTTTGTCTCCAGTATACTTGCAAAGCTTCGACGTTTTAAACTTAGGATCGAAGTGCACTTTCTGTAGCTCTGGATGCAGCGGAGATTCAGTGTCGAAGGAAGCGTTCTCCAGGGCTTCGGGATAATGAAATTCGTCATCTTCGGGCACTTCGGGAATGACTGGGGTGGCCTGAGGATGAAGCCTATTTGCGGCTTCTTGCCGCCACATTGCTAATTCAGCTTGGAGACTAGCCATTTGAGCGGCCATATCGCCAAGACCATCTTCATCTCCTCTAGAAGGACCTTCCGGGTCTTGAGAGCTGTATGCGTCGGTTCGAAGTGGAACTTGAGGTGGAAGAGGAACTCCGGTTGGCCGAAGTATGGATGGAGTTGGGGGAGGAACTCCGTATGCTCGAGGAAGGGAATCCCTTCCGGAGTCTGAGGTGGAGGAAATGTCAAAGGTCCTCCGACCTCAACTGTGTTTGAAGATCTTACTCCGGAGGTCCGAGGGGACCTCCGAGTAGGACTACCAACTGAACTTCGCTTGGGAGGCATGATTCGAGAACTTGGTAGAGAACGAAGTTTTTTGGACTAGGTTCCCCACGGACGGCGCCAACAGTTGGCGTAAAAGATTACGCTAACAGGTTTCTAGAGATTAGAAATAACAAACGAAGTGTTTGTGAAGTAAACTATTTCAAGCCTCCGAAGTGGATAATAGCTCAAAACATTTCGAAGATGTGTATTGAATAACTCAGTATTCCATCCTCATTACAGGGTAAAACGGGGGTATTTATAGGCCCAAACATTAAGGAAAAGACCCTTTTACCCCTCTATTACAACTGACATAGTGGAAACTTTTTGGTACCCTTAATAGGGCTAAAATGGTAAAAGACTAATCTAATGAGAAAGAAGATAAGTCTTCCATCCTAGCTGGCAAAGAAGCACTCGGAAGAGTCCTTGTCCAAAGATATACTCCAAACTAGAGCTCGTCCTTATACTTCGAACTTGATCCAATGCACTTCCAGAGTTGGATGCTGGAAACCTTCGATTAAATCACCTGCTTTGTCTTGTTATAGCAATAACCCTGAAGATGAAGTATTTTTCCCCCAACAAGATCGTTAATCTTGACATTCGGGTCGAACCAATTCTTCGTCTGCTGCTGATACTTTGACAAATTGGCGACAGCTCGAAGTCTTGTCTCTTCTGTTAGATCGAGCGAAGTTTGCCTATCTACTTCTATTTCCGGTTCGGTGCTGCGAAGGGATCCTCCTTTGAGCTCCATTGGCATCATAGCTTCATCTCCGAATAATAGTCTGAAAGGAGTGAAACCCCTAGACCTTGTTTGAGTTGTCCGAATGGACCATAGAATCTTCAGGAGCTCTTTGGTCCACAATCCTTTTGCTAATCCCATTATTCTTCGATTCAGACCTGACAAGATATTACCATTGGCTCTTTCCACAGCTCCATTAGACTGAGGATGTCGCACTACAGCAAAGCATAATTGGATGCCTAGATCTTCACAAAACTTCCTGAAGGGCTCTGCATCAAATTGTGTTCCATTGTCAACTGTGAGTTGCCGAGGCACTCCGAACCGGCATATGATATTTTTCCAGAAAGATTTTTGTACATTATTCGAAGTGATAGCTGTTAGGGGCTTTGCTTCGACCCACTTGGAAAAGTACTCAATTGCTACCACTGCGAATTTCAAATTTCCTTTGCTACTGGGAAGGGGCCAATAAGATCCATGCCCCATCTGGCCATGGGCCATACTGGGGCAATGACTGGAAGAGTTGTTGGCGGACGATGACTTCTTCTTCCCATCCATTGACAACCTTGGCCAGTGCGGACTAAGCTCTCCGCATCAGCTACTATTGTAGGCCAATAAAGCCCTGGCGAAGTGTTTTTCCTTCCAAAGCTCGAGGGGGCAGATGGCTACCGCAAAGTCCTTCGTGAATTTCTCGAAGAATCTTTTGACCTTCGGCTTGAGATATACATCGGAGTAGAGGAGAATATACTCCCGCCTTGTAGAAAATACCGTTGATTATATGATAATTTCGAATTCGAAGCTTCAACCTTGAAAGTTGTGGCCCTTCTGGCAAATTTACTTCTCCTTGCAACAATTCCATAATTGAACTTCGCCAATCTGTACTTGGAATGCAAAGGACTTCCGTAGAAGGGACCTGCGTTACTGAAGGTGTACTGAGCTCTTCGTAGAATGCTTCTTCTGGAATGTCCAAAGCTTCGGCAGTAGCTTTTGCCAAGATATCAACTTGCGCATTTTCAGCTCTAGGTATACTTCGAATGGAAATCCCTTTAAATGCTGCTTCAATCTTACGGATCTCTTCCAAATATTTCGCAAGTTGTGGATGTCGAAGTTGAAAACTCTTATCTACGTACCCCGCTACAATTTGAGAATATGTTTTAATAACAACTATTGTAGCCGCCAAAGCGCATGCCTTTCGAAGTCCTAACAAAATGCCTTCGTACTTCGCTGTATTGTTGATAGACTTAAAGTTGAGTCTTGCAGAGTACATTGCCTTTTGCCCTGAAGGCGAAATTATCACTGCTCCGACACCTGCTCCAGATGCTTGGAAAGCTCCATCAGAGTATATCGTCCAAATTCCTTCACTTGGCTTCTCCGGAGTCCACTCTGCCACAAAATCTGCCAACACTTGTGACTTAATTGCTGTCCTTGCCACGAAGGAGATACCGAAGGGTGCTAATTCAACAGCCCACTTCCCAATTCTTCCTGTGGAATCCTTACTTCGGAGCATATCTCCCAAGGGATATGACGTTGGTACAATCACATTATGTGCCAAGAAATAATGCCTCAACTTCCTCGAAGCCATTATCAAAGCATAAGTGAACTTCTCAAGCTCGGAATATCTTGTTTTTGCTCCAGACAATGCTTCGGATACAAAATAGACTAGATTCTGTACCAACTTCCCATTGAAATCAATCTCTCTAACAAGGACTTGCACTGACAGTAGAGCCAGTAACCGCAAGGTAAAGGAGTAGGGTTTCGTCTGCAATAGGCACCGTGAGTGTAGCGAGGTTACTGAGATAATTCTTAATATCTTCGGAGCTTTTTGACACTCCGGTGTCCATGCAAAATCTTCGGACCCTTTCAATGCTTTGAAAATGGGCAAACTTCTCTCTGTGGACCTTGCTAAGAATCTACTAAGTGCTGCAAGACGACCAATCAGCTTTTGTACTTGCTTCAAATTTTCCGGAGGATCCATCCTTTGCAATGCAGATATTTGAGTAGGACTAGCTTCAATCCCTCTGCTTGAAACTAGATACCCTAACAACTTTCCGGCCTGAGCCCTGAAGATACATTTTTTGGGGTTAGGACAGATTCCACATGCCCGAAGGCTATTGAATGTTTCTGCTAAGTCTAGGCTATGTTGGTGCTTTAAAGCACTCTTTATTACAATGTCATCCATATAAGCTTCTACATTGTGGCCTATTTGATGACCTAGAGCCTTAGCAATTAACCTCAAAAAAGTTGCCCCGGCATTTCTCAAGCCAAAGGGCATTCTTACATAACAGAAGAATCCCGAAGAAGTTACAAAGCTTGTTTTAAATTCTTCTTCGCGCTTTAGCCAGATTTGATGATAGCCGGAATACGCATCAAGAAAGCTTAATATCTTCGAACCAGCAGTGGAGTCAACCAGTTGATCAATTCGGGGCATGGGATAGGGGTCAAGAGGGCATGCTTTATTCAAAGATGTAAAGTCAATACACATGCGCCACTTCCCAGAAGATATCTTCCTAACGAAGACTGGGTTGGCTAGCCACTCCATATGAGCTACTTCTCTGATAATCCCAGCCTTCAGCAACTTTTCCACTTCGTCTTTAGCAAGGATAGCCCTTTCCGTAGATAACTTCCGGAGTCCTTGCCGGATAGGCCAAGCCTTCGGGTTCACAAGTAAACTATGCTCAATAATATCCTGACTGACTCCGGTAATGTCCTCATCAGACCAAGCAAAGACATCTAAATTCTCTTCAACTACTTTTTCTAATGAAGTAGCGACTTCTGGAGGCAAATCCTTGACAAACTGAAATGAATGTTCCTTGCCGTCTTTGACAATAACCTTCGTTATAATTTCCCCTTCAGTGCTTGGCCTTGGGAAGGACTTCTTCGAAGATTCGGTGTGAACAGAAAAATCCTCCGGGTTACCTTGCACGCTGTTCACCTGTCTTGGGTCAAGAGGAGGGCCATGACCGTATTTCGCTCTTCGCGTAGTGGCCTGATCTCTGAAAACAGAGAGGACTCCCGCTTGTGTGGGCATATTCATACACATATATTATGATGCGCGACAGCTCCGAATTGATTCAACATGCCCTTCCGAAGATAACATTGTATGCATATGGGGCATCCACAACATCAAAAATCACTTCCTCCGTCCTGGCCCGTAGCCCCTCTCCGAAAGTAACCTCCAGGCCTATTTGGCCGAGGGCATCAAGAGGGGGTCCTGCAAAGCCTTGCAAAGGATGAGCTGCTGGGAGAAGATGCTTCCTGGAGATGCAGAGTTGATCAAAAGCTTGGACAAATATAATATCCGCTAAACTCCCTCTGTCGATCAGTACTCTTGGGACCTCAGTCCCTGCTATGTCGGCAGTGATAAACAGTGGGTCTGCATGTGGAAACTTTATGCCAGCTGCATCATCTGCTGAAAAAGATATCAGCACATGGTACCATTAA
This sequence comes from Zizania palustris, assembly GCA_019279435.1. Taxonomy (NCBI): domain Eukaryota; kingdom Viridiplantae; phylum Streptophyta; class Magnoliopsida; order Poales; family Poaceae; genus Zizania; species Zizania palustris. The sequence goes on along the minus strand of JAAALK010000285.1, from coordinate 42,280,771 downwards.
GGCATAGCGGCTGCGGACGAAGAAGTTCCAATATGGCCTACTTCGTGGACATATTCTCTTCTCTGCCTCTTCGACATACTTCCGAGGGTCCCTCCTCCGGAGATGGGGAGGACTACTCTTTTCCCTCAATCTTGACCATCTTCCTACTTCGGAGGTGGCATAACATTGACCACTGGAGGCCGTATTGCAGGGTCGATGTTCTCTATACGCGCCACAGCCTGGACAAGCTCCGGACACACCTCGGTCGGAACTTGGTTAGTAGTGCCTCGACCCGAAGTTCTTTCAAGGTACTCGCCTCTTAAAGCGAGTATAGACTTACACGCATCAGTTGCGTGACTTCAATTCTCACCATGGACACAGCAGAAAAAGGCCTGGGCTTTGCCCGCCGGCTTCCCTAGCGTCCTCCAGCCACTGGTCTTGCTTCCTGAAGGTTGCGAAGTCCTTGGGGCAAATTTCTGTGGAGGTGCATTGTTCAAGACTTTTGAACGAGGATGCTTTTTCCCCCGATGCCTGTCATGCTGAGCTTCGAAGCTAGGCCCCTGCGGCTATGTTGAAGTATTCACTTCCAGCTTGACTTCTTGTAGGATTGATGGAGCTGCAGTAGTTCTCCGAAGCCATCCCTCTTCTGACCTTGCATACTCTTCAAAATAAGACATCAACTGAGCAACAGAAGATATCTTCTTTCGTTGAAGTTTATCAAGGAAGCCTGCGTGGGTAACTCCCTCTCGAGCTGCATCAACTATAGAGGATGTAGTTAACCCTCGAATTTGCGACTTTGTATGAGCGAAGCGCTAGAAATACTACCTTAAAGTCTCTCCAGGGAGCTGCTTCACCAAGAAAAGACTTCCTGTTGACATTGGGGGTACGAAGGTACCCTGAAAATTGCTTATGAACTTCTTCCTTAATTGCTCCCAAGTTCTGATTGACCCTGGCTTCAAAACCAGAACCACCGCAGCACCACTCCTTCAAGAGCTAGAGGGAAACATTTGGCCATGGTGTCCCGCACTCCTCCGCTGGCCTCAATCGCTAATGCATAAGAACGGGAGAACTCCCCAGGGTCTTCATCTCCAGCATACTTGCAAAGCTTCAACGTTTTAAACTTAGGATCGAAGCGCACTTTCTGTAGCTCTGGATGCATGCAGCGGAGATTCAGTGTCGAAGGAAGCGTTCTCCGGGGCTTTGGGATAATGAAATTCATCGTCTTCGGGCACTTTGGGAATGACTAGGGTGGCCTAAGGATGAAGCCTATCTACGGCTTCTTGCCGCCACCTCGCTACTTCAGCTTGGAGACTGGCCATTTGAGCGGCCATATCGCCAAGACCATCTTCATCTCCTCCGGAAGGACCTTCCGGGTCTTGAGAGCTGTATGCGTTGGTTCGAAGTGGAACTTGAGGTGGAATAGGAACTCCGGTTGGCCGAAGTATGGATGGAGTTGGGGGAGGAACTCCGTATGCTCGAGGAAGGGGAATCCCTTCCAGAGTCTGAGGTGGAGGAAATGTCTAAGGTCCTCCGACCTCAACTGTGTTTGAAGCTCTTACTCCGGAGGTCTGAGGGGACCTCCGAGTAGGACTACCAACTGAACTTCGCTTGGGAGGCATGATTCGAGAACTTGGTAGAGAACGAAGTTTTTTGGACTAGGTTCCCCACGGACGGCGCCAACTGTTGTTGTAAAAGATTACGCTAACAGGTTTCTAGAGATTAGAAAATAACAAACGAAGTGTTTGTGAAGTAAAATATTCAAGCCTCCGAAGCGGATAATAGCTCAAAACATTTCGAAGATGTGTATTGAATAACTCAGTATTCCATCCTCATTATAGGGTAAAACAGGGGGTATTTATAGGCCCAAACAATAAGGAAAAGACCCTTTTACCCCTCTATTACAACCGACATAGTGGAAACTATTCGGTACCCTTAATAGGGCTAAAATGGTAAAAGACTAATCTAATGAGAAAGAAGATAAGTCTTCCATCCTAGCTGGCAAAGAAGCACTCGGAAGAGTCCATGTCCGAAGATATACTCCGAACTAGAGCTCATCCTTATACTTCGAACTTGATCCATGCACTTCCGGAGTTGGATGCTGGAAACCTTCAATTAAATCACCTGCCTTTGTCTTGTTATAGCAATAAACCTGAAGATGAAGTATTTCCCCCAACAGGATACATATTTATAGTCCAGAAACTTGTCGTCCAAGTAATCTATCATAAGTGATTCTAGATAATGTTCATATTCTCACCATCGGATCCTTCATATCCGGTCATGTTGTAATGAACGGGCTTCTTTACCACTTTTGACTAGACCTCTTTGACTTCTTGTTACTATACGGCATCCCTGGTGGGCCCTAGGCTTTACAAAATCTTAGCGTCAATAGGTCCCTAATTAGTTGTAGGGTCAAACTGATTGGCATGCTCAAAAACCTTTTTCGCTAAGATTGTTGGACCTGCACTAGAGTTAATCAGACCTCCCAAGCCACATGTGTCACAAAAAATACACTAACACACTTTTTTGTATGCCCGATGGGACTACCTTCACACCATTCATCCATTTCGGGCGAAGCTGGCAGCATTAACATCAACCCGGTCACTATTTGAGGATTGACCGATGAACAAAGGGCAGAGATATAAGATCACGTAGAAAATTACTAGAGATTGTGTGTTGAGGCCTTCAGCATGACTTGATTTGGTTCTGTCGAGAGGAACCAATTGCCGAAGCCAACTTTGGCCGGGGAGATCGGCCAACGGACCAAGATTCCACGGTTCAGTTTTCATGAAACTATCGATAATGCTCTCCATCATGCCCTCATCAATCTGCCCGAGGTGTTTGTCAATACCTTGCATAGGTTTATCAAGAAGACTTTTTATGGTACGATTGCTTAGGAATCGGTGCAAGGCCTGGTTTACTTCCCGACTAACCACCCTCGTCTGCTGCAAAACCCTCAACATACTCGGTCAGTGCCACCACCACAAGGGTGGATGAGGTAGGGTCTGCCAAACACTTTGTTCCGCCTAGAAGTTAACATGACGGCCCCATTACCTACCCATATGCTCCAAGGGCTAAGCAGATAGGACCTGTCTCAGAATACATATCCTCTCGGAAAAAGGTACGACACCCTCACAGTCTTCGATCGCGCTACAAGGGCTTATCAGGCAAGACGTACCTCAACCTACGTATGGAATTGCTAGGAATATGTTGCCTGACCTTGTGCCACCAAGGAGGGCACCCGATGGCATCCCTCAGGGATACCACTAGACCACATATTACGGAGTGCCACCCTATCCCAATGAAGAACAAAGATACAATGTTGTTCGGCTGGTTCAGTACCAGCAGCCTCCAATGACTGATCAGTACCCTACGCCGAACCAGCAGGGAAGATGATTGGGTGAACCGAATCACTGATGTTATTAGGGACCAGTTTGGGCTCAAAATTAAAGACAGACATACGTGTATCAGTGAACATATGTGGAGTAGTTCGATTAGGAGTCGCTAGTGAGGAACCATGTTGAAGAGCATGGGCCTTATGGCTCCAGATGTGATGAGTGATTGTCAACAGAAGTCAAAGAGGAGACATGAAGATCTGGCGTGTCTGGGGCGCGTGTGACTTAGGTACATGGGCAATGAGCGACAACTGGGCAGAGGAGCGGTGGAGTCGGGCTGGCCCAATCCGAATACATGGGCTAGGAGCGACAGAGGATCCACTAGTCTATTTACCGGGATGACTCAAATAAACAGGCGGCGAGCGATTGCCGGGCTGAGGATGCTGCGGGATCGGGTCGGTCCAATCCGAGTACCCGGTGCGAAGACGGTGGACGCTTTGTCAGTTTCGGCGCAAAACTGACAATCGATGATTATCTTTATTTAGGATTTTAATATTCAGTATTTAAGTCCACATAATTTGTTATTCGAGTCAGTTGAATATTCTAAGGGTATTTTAGTAATTTCGAATTTTATTTTTAAGAGTCAGTGTAATTTACCCTAGGGGTAAATTAGTCTTTTCCTTTATTAGTGGGTTGCCTATAAATAGGCTCCAACCCCCTAGGGTTAGGCGACTGTTATTTTTCGCGAGATTAATCTTCAGTCCACCGTTAGTTTTGATCTCCTATTTTTTCGCTGCCGTCGTCGTTCTGCTTCCACCTGTCGCGGCTCCGCGTGTGAAGCCATAGCAGTCATTGCGTGCGGCGTTCAAGATTTCCACAGCAGCGCTAGCCTAGCGCTAGCCGCTGCAGGTAGCATGCGAGCAGCCGCCGTCTCGGGAGCGGCGATCGGCGTGTTGGTCGCGCCGCAAGGTGCAGCTGGACAAGGCACATTTTTCTTTGGCGTGAAGAAGCAGCAGCGCTAGTTTTTTTCATGCACGGCAGTCCACGACTCGGCACCTAGTGCGCAGCGGCCAAGGGGCGCTAGGATTTTAGGTCTCGTGCAGCACGCACGGCGCATAGCAGCGGCACAGCAGCCGAGGGTGGCAGGAATTGCATTCCAGTGGTCGGCAGATCAGAGTTGTGCTGCGGAAGCTGTGGGCTGAGCCTGAGAGTTGACTGGCTTCGGTTGCGTCAGGCTTTCTGGACGAGGTGCGCGAGTAGCAGCAGCTTGCGCAGTTTTTCCAGCGCGGTGACCGACGTTTGAAGCCGGCGATGCTTACCGAGATAAAGATCAAGCAACATCAACGTAGGTAAGTTTTCTGATCTAATCTACTATTTTTCAGTTAGATTAACTAAATCAATAATTATCTATTTTTAATTAGCATGCAAATCTGGTTAGTAATTTCGTAGGTAATTTTTTTATCTGCTAAAATCTTATTAGTACTCACATATTATTTATTTAAATATTTTTAGTCTGCTCATATAAAAAGAAAAAAAATAAATTAGTCGCAGTAATATTTTTATTTTACATTTACGTGCAATATATCAATTTTATTTCTGAATGATCTAGGATTTAATTATTTGATTAGTGTTTTATTTTTAGACTGCAATCTGAATTATTATTGATATATTTAGGTATTTTTCCCTATGCCATTGAATATTTTTAGAACACATTTTTATTTACTTCAGTTATTTTGTTTAGTTTAGTTTTAAATATCATTTTATTTAGGGCACCTGTCATTTTTAGGCTAGACAACTTTAGTTCCTATGAGTTGCTTTGCTACTGTTATTTGTGTGTCAAGGTGCTTTGGGTGTTGGGATTAGGTCATTGATTCGGAAGAATTTTTTAGGCGCCCATTCACCCCCCTATGGTCGCTACTTTCGGTCTTACAAGTGGTATCAGAACTAGGTTAGGGTTTTTCCATACCTTAACTGGTTCTAAACCCAGGTAGTGATCATGACTTCCTCTGGTAAAATCCCGTCCCTTGAAGATTTTGGCTACACTTATTAGAAGACTCGCATGCAAGCTTATCACATGAGCTAGAGCTCGGACATTTGGGATATTTGTGCTCATGCTACTTTTACTATACTTCCTATTGCTGAGCGCACATCTCCTGATATAATCGCACAACATCAGAACAATAGCGAAGCGGTGAACATTTTATTCTCTGGTCTAGGCCCTAGTGAGTTTGAGCATGTTAGCCATCTCGACACTACTCGAGAGATCTGGGCTACTCTCTAGGCACACCATGAGGGGACAGCTCAGGTCAAGGCTAGGCTCTATCAGACCTACCGGCGTGAGTATGAAAATTTCTCACAGAAGCCGAGTGAGACTGTTGAGGATTTGTTTGGTCATTTTCAAACGATCATTAACAAGCATCGGGCCAACAAGGCCGAGCGTGATCAGCTAGTTTCAGATCATGAACAGCTCAAGGTTCTTCATACCTTGGACCCTAAGATCTAGGAGATCAAGGTTTCTTCTATCATTGAGAGCGCTGCCTATGATACCTTGACTGTCGCAGAGATTTTTAGTAAGCTCAAGGCCTCAGAGGTTGATATCCAGTTGAGATCAAATCTCACTGGTTCTGGCTCAAAAACCCTGGCCCTTGCGACACATTCTGCTGATCCTACTGCCTTGAGCTATACTGCATTTTCTTTAATGTCTATCTCCGAAGATCACCTTGATTCACTAGGAGATGAGGATCTATGTTTGTTTAACAACTGGGTGCATCGTGTCTATGATAAACGAATGCTTAAAAGACACGGCACAAAATCCGGATGCTTTGAGTGTGGTGATCCAGGTCATTTCATCGTCGACTGCCCCAAGCGGAAGACTTATAAGAAGGGAACCGGTGGTAGCTCCTACGACTCCGGCAAGCACGACAACTCCACTTTCACAAAGGGCAAGCCGAAGACAAGATTGTTGGGGGAAAATACATCATCATCAAGGTCTCTACAGTAATAAGACAATGGCAATCTACTAAACCAAAGTTCCAGTATGAACTCTGGTATAGTACGTGATCAAGTTGGAAGAATCAATGCAAACTTCTGTTCCGAGTATGACTTCGAAGGTCAAATCTTTAGAGAGCTTATCTGCCAGCAAGGATGGAAGACTTATCTTTTTTCTGATTAGATTAGTCTTTTACCATTTTAACCCAATTAGGGGTAGCAAATTGTCTCCACTATGTCGGTTGTAATTGAGGGGTAAAAAGCTATTTTCCTTAAGATTTTTACCTATAAATACCCCCCTTTTATCCTGTAATGAGGATCGAATACTCAGTTATTCAGTACACAACTTCGAATTACTTCGAGCTATTATCCAATTCGGAGGCTTGAAATAGTTAACTTCACAAACACTTCGTTTGTTAGTTTCTAATCTCTGAAAACCTGTTAGCGTAATCTTTTACGCCAACAGTTGGCGCCGTCCGTGGGGAACCTAGTCCACAAAACTTCGTTCTCTACCAAGTTCTCAAAACCATGCCTCCTAAGCGGAGTTCAGGTGGTAGTCCTACTCGGAGGTCCCCTCGAACCTCCGAAGCAAGATCTTCGAACACTGTCGAGGTCAGAGGACCTTCGGTAATTCCTCCACCTCAGACCCCTGAAGTGAATTCCCTTCCTCGAGCATACGGAGTGCCTCCAACTCCATCTATGCTTCGGCCAGACAGAGTCCCTCCTCCAACTCCGATTATGCTTCGAACTGACATGTACAGTTCTCAAGACCGGTAAGATCCTTCCGAAAAAAATGAAGATGGTCTTGGCAACATGGCGGCCTAGATGGCCAGTCTTCAAGCTGAAGTAGCGAGGTGGAGGCAAGAAGCCGCAGATAGGCTTCATTCTCTGGCCACCCCGGTCATTTCCGAAGTGCCTCAAGAAGATGATCTTCCTTATCCTGAAGCCCCAGAGAACGCTTCCTTCGATAGCGAGTCTCCACTGCATCCCGAGTTACAGAAAGTGTGCTTCGACCCTAAGTTTAAAACTTCGAAGCTCTGTAAGTACTCTGGAGAGGAGGACCCCGGGGAGTTCTCCCGTTCTTATGCTTTAGCAATTGAGGCCAGTGGAGGAGTGCGAGACACCATGGCCAAGTGTTTCCCTCTTTCTCTTGAAGGGGTGGATTTTCGTTGGTTTTGGTCCCTGAAGCTAGGATCAATTAGAACATGGGAGCAATTAAGGAAGAAGTTCATAAGTAACTTTCAGGGTACCTTCGTACCCCCAATGTCTATGGGAAGTCTTTTCCAAGTGAAGCAGCTGCCTGGAGAAACTTTAAGACAATTTTTTCAAGCGCTTCGCCCATACGAAGTCGCAAATATGGGGGTTGTCTACGTCCTCCGTGGTTGATGCAGCTCGAGAGGGAGTTACCCATGTGGGCCTCCTTGATAAACTCCATCGGAAATAGATATCCTCTGTAGCTCAGCTGATGGCTTATTTTGAAGAATATGCTAGGTCAGAAGAAGGGTGGCTCCGAAGAATAGCTTCAACTCCATCAATCCTGCAAGAAGTCAAGCTCGAAGTAAAGACTTCAACACCTTCGCAGGGGCCTAGAATCAAAGTCCAGCATGACAGACGTTGGGGGCAAAAGCATCCTCGTTCCGAAGTCCTGAACATTGCTCCTCCACAGAAATTTGCCCCTAAAACTTCACAAGCCTCGGGAAGCAAGACTAGTGGCTGGAGGCCACTAGGGAAGTCGGCTGGCAAAGCCCAGGCCTTCTTCTGCTGCGTCCATTGTGAGAATCGGAGTCACTCTACTGATGCGTGCAAGTCTATACTCACTTTAAGAGGCGAGTACCTTGAAAGGACCTCTGGTCAAGGCACTACTGACCGAGTTCCTTCTAAGGCACGTCCGGAGCCTGTCCAGGCTGTGGCACGTATAGACAACTTAAACCCTGCAAGACAACCTCCGGTGGTCAATATTATGCCACCTCCGAAGCAAGAAGAAGGCCAAGATCGGGGTAAAAGAGTAGTCCTCCCCATTTCTACAGGAGGGACCCTCGGCAGTATGTCGAAGAGACAGCGAAGAGAATATGTCCGGGAAGTGGGCCATATCAGAACTTCTTCGTCCGCAGCTACCATGCCCGAGTGGTCCCATGTGCAGATATCTTTCTCCGTAGATGATGCAGCTGGCATAAAGTTTCCACATGCAGATCCCCTTGTTATTACTATCGATATAGCAGGGACTGAAGTCCGGAGTGTGCTGATTGACAGAGGGAGTTCATTAGATATCATCTTCGTTCAAGCCTTCGATCAGCTCTGTATCTCCAGGAAACATCTCCTCCCTATAGCTCGTCCCTTGCAAGGCTTCGTAGGACCCCCTCTTGATACCCTCGGCCAGATAGGTCTGGATGTTTCTTTCGAAGAGGGGCTACTGGCAAGGACGGAGGAGGTGATTTTCAATGTTGTAGATGCTCCTTATGCATATAATGTTATCTTTGGGAGGGGCATGTTAAATCAGTTCAGAGTCGTGGCGCATCATAACTACTTATGTATGAAGATGCCCACGCAAGCGGGAGTACTCACTGTCTTTGGAGATCAAGCCACTACGTGAAGAGCAGAATATGGTCATGGCCCCCCTCTCGACCTGAGAGAAGTGAACAATGTACAAGGTAATCCGGAGGATATCTTTGCTCCAGGTGAACCTTCGAAGAAGTCCTTCCCAAGACCCAGCCCCAATGGAGAAATTATAACGAAGGTTATTGTCAAAGACGACAAAGACTATTCTTTTCAGTTCGGCAAAGATTTGCCTCCAGATACTGCTACTTCATTTGAAAAGGTAGTTGAAGAAAATTTGGATGTCTTTGCTTGGTCTGATGAAGACATTCCCGGAGTCAGTCGAGATATCATTGATCATGGCTTGCTTGTGAACCCGAGGGTTCGACCTGTTCGACAAGGACTTCGGAAGTTATCCGTGGAGAGGGCCATCCTTGCTAAAGCAGAAGTGGAAAAAATTGTTGAAGGCTGGGATTATCAGAGAAGTAGCTCATACGGGGTGGTTAGCCAACCTAGTCTTCGTCAGAAAGAAATCCTCCAGGAAGTGGCGCATGTGTATTGATTTCACATCCTTGAATAAAGCATGCCCCCGTCACCCCTATCCCATGCCCCGAATTGATCAATTAGTTGACTTCACTGCTGGTTCGGAGTTATTAAGCTTCCTCGATGCGTATTCTGGATATCATCAAATCTGGTTAAAGCGTGAAGATGAAATCAAAACAAGTTTTGTAACTACTTCAGGAGTCTTCTGCTATGTAAGAATGCCCTTCGGTTTAAGAAATGTCGGGACAACTTTTTCAAGGTTAATTGCTAAAGCTCTAGGTCATCAAATAGGCCGCAATGTAGAAGCCTATATGAATGATGTTGGCGTAAAAGATTACGCTAACAGGTTTCTGTAGAATAGAAACTAACAAACGAAGTGTTTGCGAAGAGAACTGTTCTAAGCCTCTGAAAGGATAACAACTTAAAATAGTTCGAATATGTGTATTGAATAACTTGTATTCGGTCCCTATTACAGGGTGAAATGGGGGGTATTTATAGGCCTAAATATTAAGGACAAGACCTATTTACCCCTCTATTACAACCGACATAGTGGAAACTATTCGGTACCCTTGATAGGGCTAAAATGGTAAAAGACTAATCTAATAATATAAAAGATAAATCTTCCATTTTAGCTGGCAATAAAGATCTCAAAGAGCCTTAGTTCGAAGATGTACTCCGAACCAATGCCTATCTTTGTACTTCGAGCTTGACTCAGGGTATCTTCGAAGATGGTCGTCTGGAAACCTTCGAATCCACTATCTGCTTTTATGCTGTCGTGGCAATAACCCCGAAGATGAGATATTTTCCCCCAACAGTAGCCCCTCGAATACGCTTCTCCGTTTAACCTGTAACGTTAGGAGAGCAGTATACGGAAGGAAAAAATAACCAGACATAGGGGTTATTAGATTTTAATTCATCTCCGAAATGTATGAAGATATAAACTCCGAATCAGTCTTAAGATAATTACTTTCGAACTATCTTAGAATCGACTCAGGAAGTGCGAAAGTCTTTTAGACTTAGAGGAAATAGCCGTTAGCCTTCTGTTCCTAACGGAAACTGTAGAAAGCGTTAATTTCGGAGAAAAGTAATGGGCAGGAATGCGAAATGGCATGGACTAACGGTAAGAATGTGAAGTCTAGGCTATAAATAGAGGGCCTAGAACTTACCCGATTACCTTTTCACTGCTTTCTCGCAATCAAACACCTTTTGAGCCCCTTGAGTTCTTTGAGCCCTAGCCTCCATTTTCCCCAAAGCAACCTAGTGATTACAATGGTGAAGACCAAAGGTTCTGGAACCCCTTCAGCTTTGGCTCGGCAGCAGGCGGCTGCGGCAGTAGCGGCGGCGACATTGGTGACAGCGCCTCCGACATCTGCAGTGACATCCATGGCGGCTGGAGGGAGAAATCCCCAAAATATTGATGATCAAAGTCTCTGCCCGCCATCAACGAAGTATCTGGACCAGTCTTTCCAACTGGGATCTTCTACCTGCAAGAGGGAATCGTTGGCAATCGCAGTAGAAGGAAAGATCAGTACCGGAGTTATGATCCGCAAGCCCGGAAAAGAACTCATTCCGTCGCCAAGGCCCGGAGAAGTGGTTGTATTCGAGGCCTTCTTCGAAGCCGGTTTGGGCCTCCCAGCAGTTGACTTCCTAGCGAAGGTACTCGATTTATTCCATGTCACCCTCCCTCAATTATCTCCGAACGCAGTAGCTCGACTGGCTATCTTCGAATGGGCACTGAGAGCCGAAGGTTGTGAGGGGAGGGCAGAAATCTTCGCTGCGCTACATAGAGCCTCATGCCAGCCAAAAACCATCGTAGGTCCCGGAGGTGAAAAAGTAGTGGTAGCCTTCAGAAGCATCAATTTTAGGCTTCGGGATGAATATGCTCTTCAATTCCCTGCTAAGGCCATCAATGCAAGATGGTACACTGACTGGGTTATGAGATGGTTCTATGCCGAAGTTGGGGCGAGCAATCCTCTGGCCGGACCTCTGAAAGAAATCCAATTCCGGAAGGAGGCCTTAGTGCATCCCGGCCAAGGTCAGCTCGAAGCTCGCCTCAACCTACTTCAGAGGATTAGCCGAAGGTTGAGCATGCGAGACTTAGCCGAAGAATACCTCGGGTTACAAATCTCTCCACTGATGGCCAACTGGCCTATCATCTTCGAAGAGGATTCGGAAGGCGGTCTCCGAAAGATCACCTTGACTTCGAGCCCTGTAGGTAACTTTGAAGACAACATGTATTATGCATATTCATTCGAAGAAAAACTAACTTAATTTATTTATTTTTTAGCTTCTTCAGCCACTGTTACTTCGGAACAAATAGTAAGGGCTTCGGAGAAGATTTTGGGCGCTCCAACTCCGACCGAAAAAGAATGGAGAATCAAGTTGGTCGGGAGTTGGGAGAAATTTAACAGAGTATGGGGTATGCTAGAAATCACTCCGCCCCCTTTGATGGATTGGGTGCCTTCGGAGAAAGGACCCAAGAAGAGGAAAGCCGAAGCTGGGACTTCGAGCTCTGCAAAGACTCCGGTGAAGAAGGTGGCTCGGAAGCCAAAAAATCTTGCACCTTCGAATCCTGCACCTTCGAGCTCAAGGGCTTCAGTTTCCGACTCCCAAGAGGATGAAGGGAGATTGCTTGTGCGTCTAATAGAAGAAGATGAAACTCAAAGGACTACACAAATTGAAGTACCTGCGAACGTGTCGGAGTCCCAAGATAATCCTGAACAACCAAGGACTTCGGCAGTTCAAGAAGATATCTCTCAGGATGAAGTTCCTGCGAATGAAAGTGGGGTCGAAGTCACTATGGCTTCGATTCCCGAAGAGGCAACAAGGACTGCTCAGGACGATGCTCCTGCAGTCCAAGACTTAACGGCTGATTCGAATGAAGATCTAGCCTTTGATCCGCCGAACAGTCCGATGATGACTCCTCTGCAAAATGTCGAAGGTAGACATCGAAAAACTTTTTTTATGTTTATTTAGTATATTTATACAATGTATAATACTCCTTTTTTTAACAGAGTCCACTCCTATGGAAGAGGTTCGCCAAGAGGAAATAATTCCTGGACCTTCGATGACTTCGGAGCCAGCCCAGAGAATTACTCAAATGGGACCTGGAAGAGGCAAAATACATATAGAGCCCTTCCCTGCTGCGAGTTCCGGATCAACTCCGTCTGATTCAACAGACGAGAGCCAATCTTCCGGGGAGGGACAGTCTCCAGTGGCTCCGAAGACCACGGGCCAAAGCCCCGGTCCTTCGCTGAACGAAGATGACCAACAGGCAATAAGCATGCTCCCCTTGCTAGCTCCTTTCTTAGGGCAAACAACTGGTCTTCGGACTTTGCTTGAACCTTTGGATCGAGCTAGCCGTGACATTGGGGAGACCAACTCAGTGGCCATTTTGAGCAAGGCGGATAGGACGGAGCTTAATGCTGCTATAGAACGTGCAGCCTACCAGGTACGAAGCACCTGCGAAATAACATAGAATTCATCTATGAATAAATATTTATCTTAGTTTTTATTTTTGCAGCAAACTGTCTTGGCCCGAGCTATGAATATATGTAATGACGAAGAGATCGCTCGTCTTCGGGAAGAAAATAGTGTCCTTCAAAGGAATCTTGACATCTCCGAAAGTCGAGTGACTCAAATGGACAATATAGTGTCAACAGAGCGAAGGGCCAGGCAAAGTTTGGAGGCTGCGAATAAAGAGCTCGAAGCAGAAAGAATTGTGCTTCAAGCAAAAGTTGAAAAGCTGCGGGCGGAGCACGCTACTGCGGGGTCCGAGCTCGTCAGACTCCAAGAGGAAGCTAGCCAGCTGTTAAACCAAAAGAATGTTTTGACCACTGAAAATGCTAGACTTTCTGGAGTTTTGGGCGAAGTCACTTCGACGAAGGATGCGTTGAACGAAGACAAGCTGAAGTCTGAGAAGGTGGTTGTGGAAGTTATGAATCAGTTGTTAGATGTCCTGGAGTACTTCGGTACTACTGGGATACTTCCTTCTGATGATAACATCACTCTTCTGCGCCGGTTGAAAAGGATCCAAGGAGTGGCGAAGCAGATGAAGACAGCAGGTATTAGATACAGAGAACTCTCCGGACAAGTGTCTGCTGTGGGCCTACTTCGCTATTACGAAGATCTGGGCCGATCGATAACTCTGGACGCAGGAAGGGGCCCAATCACCTTCGACGATGAGCGACTTCTAACACCTTCCGAAGGTGTGGCTGCTGCCTGGCGAGCCTTCCAAACTTCATGGAGAGCCGAAGGTCGTTCCGCGATCAAGGCTTGGATCGACGAAGGCCAACGCCAGAAGCAAGTTCGGACCCAAGCTTCGAGCAGTCAGCCTCCTCCGAACCCGCAGGTTTTGAAATACCTTAGGATTTTTGGCCATGTAAAGCTTTATGCTTATAAACATTTATCAATGAAAATTTGTTTGTCATATTTTTAGGCTTTGCCTCTTACGGAAGATATCAAAGTGTTAGACCTTAACGACGAAGTTCGCTCATTATGGACCACCTTCGATCTTCTAAAAGCTTATAAACGTCCTCGATTTCGGATTCCTCGAGATGACTCCGGTGTAATTGCGCCCGAAGTAATCAAAGATATACTGTCTTATATTAAAGAGGAAGAAAAAGAGGTTAACGTGAACACTTTGTCTTCTGAAGACGTTATATGGTCTGAAGACGAAAATGAAGCTCAAAATAAAAAGCCTGAAGAACTTGGAAGCTGGGAAAGTAGACCCGAACGACTTCGAACTTGGGCCGAGCTTCAACAAGAACAGAAGGATTTTAGAGCTTCGAAGGGGGGCAAGAGAGTTAAACGCAAAGTTATTAGAACTCCCGGCGCTGGAACTAGTCGTTCCACCCCTAGCTCTAGGGACCGAAGAGGTCTTCGATTCCTTCTTGGTATAGATACCAATTTTTCATGATGTAATCTGTAAACACATTCGTTTGAATAATGAGTACCGATTTAAAATTGTCTCCAATTTTTCATGATGTAATCTGTAAACACATTCGTTTGAATAATGAGTACCGATTTAAAATTGTCTCCATATTTACTAGCCTCTCTTTGGGTATAATCAACTTCGAACTGCATTAAAAGATGGTTATGCGCAAAGAAAAAACTTCGGAGTACAATTTTTTTGGGTGTTCGGAGCCCCTCTGCAATTTAAAGATCTTTTAAAATCTTATAAAATGTCTTCGACTATTTGTAGTCGGAAGAATGGCAACTTAGTACCTTTGTTTTTTTGAAAGAAATCATTTGAGATAACTTTCAAGATACCTTAGTATCTTAGATAATTTGTCACGTTGGACTGTGTTAACAGACATTCGAAGCTCATGGCTCAAACTCTGTTTTTCTTTAGCCACCTTCGGCTCTTTTTTGCGATCTCTGTCGAACCAATGGTTCGAAGTTTGCAATGGTCTCTTTGGACTCTTTTACGGATGTCTACCAGCCAATGGCTTGGACTCCGTATATTTTGGCCACCTTCGGCTCTTTTTGCGGAAGTCTACCAGCCAATGGCTTGGACTTCGCAGATTTTGGCCACCTTCGGCTCTTTTTACGGAAGTCTACCAGCCAATGGCTTGGACTCCGCATGTTTTGGCCACCTTCGGCTCTTTTTACGGAAGTCTACCGGCCAATGGCTTGGACTCCGTATGATCTGGTTTTGGGCTCTTTTACGGATGGCTACAAGCCGGTGGCTTGGACTCCAGATTATGTCAGCCCCCACGTCGAAAGCTTCGAACCAATGGTTCGAAGTCCGAAAATACAACCCAGCTTCATGACACTTCCCTCTCGGTCGACCCCGCGGTTCCAGTGCGTCCACTCGGAAGCTGGAAGTCTATGAGGGGAAGGCACTATCAGGATCATATGCTTTATTAATTTGGAAGATGATTACAAGTGAGTTACAAGGAGTCCTTATGCGAAGTATCGCTTTAAGTGCTCTGCATGCCAAGTATGTGCTAACTCTTCACCTTCTAAATTAGCTAATTTGAAAGAGCCAGGGCGTCCTAAACGAACAATTAGGTATGGACCTTCCCATTTGTTTCCTAACTTCCCTGGCGCTATAATGCTTCGCAGAACAAGATGACCTGGTCTTACTTCATTGAGCTTAACCTTCGGGTCAAACCAAGCCTTCGTCTGCTGATGATACTTTGATAGATTTTCCACAGCTCGAAGTCTTGTTTCTTCTGATAAATCTAGCGAAGCTTGTCTTTCTTCTTCAATTTCCGGTTCGGTGCTGCGAAATGATCCTCCTTTGAGCTCCGTTGGAGTCATAGCTTCATCTCCGAATAGTAGTCTGAATGGAGTAAAACCTGTGGACCTTGTTTGCGTAGTCCGAATGGACCACAAAATCTTCAGAAGCTCTTCGGTCCACAATCCCTTTGCTAATCCTACTATCCTTTGATTTAGCCCTGACAAAATATTTCCATTGGCTCGTTCTACGGCTCCATTAGACTGAGGATGCCTCACTGCAGCAAAACATAACTGAATGCCTAGATCTTCGCAAAACTTCCTGAAGGGTTCTGCATCGAACTGTGTTCCATTATCAACTGTGAGGTATCTAGGCACTCCGAACCGTCAAATAATGTTCTTCCAGAAGAATTTTTGTACATTGTTCGAAGTGTTAGCTGTCAAGAGTTCTGCTTCTACCCACTTAGAAAAATATTCAATAGCTACCACTACGAACTTCAGATTTCCCTTAGCTACTGGAAAGGGACCAATTAAATCCATACCCCATCTGGCCATAGGCCATACCGGAGCAATGACTTGAAGAGCTGTTGGTGGGCGATGACTCCGTCGACCCATCCACTGGCATCCTTGACAAGTGCGGACTAAGCTCTCCGCATCAGCTGTTATTGTAGGCCAGTAAAGCCCCTGGCAAAGTGTTTTTCCTGCTAAAGCTTGCGGGGCTAGATGGCTACCACAAAGGCCTTCATGAATTTCTCGAAGGATTTCTTGACCTTCGGCTTGGGATATACATCGGAGTAGAGGGGAGCATACTCCGGCCTTGTATAAAATACCGTTGATTATTTGATAATTTCTAGCTCTAAGCTTTAATCTTGACAGCTGTGGCTCTTCGGGCAAATTTGTTCCTCCCTGTAAAAGTTCCATGATTGAATTTTTCCAATCTGCATTAGGAATGCAAAGAATCTCTACAGAGGGAATTTGTGGCACCGAAGGTATACTGAGCTCCTCATAGAAAGCTTCTTCTGGCACATCCACAACTCCGGCTGCAGCTTTTGCTAAAATGTTCGCTTGCACATTTTCTACTCTTGGTATACTCTGAATGGAAATACCCTTGAAGTGTGCTTCGATTTTGCGGATTTCTTCTAAGTACTTTGCAAGCTGTGGATGCCAAACCTGGAAACTTTTATCTACGTGCCCGGCTACTATCTGAGAATCTGTCTTTATAATAATTCTTGTAGCCCCTAGAGCATGTGTTTTTCTGAGTCCCAATAAATTCCTTCATACTCCGCTATATTATTGGTAGACTTAAAGTTCAGTCTTGCGGAGTACATTGCTCTTTGCCCCGAAGGTGAAATTAATACTGCTCCAATGCCTGCTCCGGATGCTTGGAAAGCCCCATCGGAATAAACAGTCCAAACTCCGTCACTTGACTTCTCCGGAATCAAATTTGCAGGCGGAGTCCATTCTGCTACAAAATCTGCTAAGATTTGCGATTTGATTGCTGTCCTTGCCAGGAAAGATATGCCGAAGGGTGCTAGCTCAACTGCCCACTTCCCAATCCTTCCAGTGGAATCTTTACTTCGAAGCATATCTCCTAAAGGATACAAAGTTGGTACAATTACATTGTGTGCCAAAAAATAATGTCTTAATTTCCTCGAAGCCATTATCAGAGCATAAACGAACTTCTCAAGTTCGGAGTATCTTGTCTTCGCTCCTGATAATGCTTCGGATACGAAATAAACAGGATTTTGGACCAACTTCCCATTGAAATCCACTTCTCTGACAAGGACTGCACTGACAGCAGAACCTGTAGCTGCAAGGTAAAGAAGCAGGGTTTCGTCCGCAATAGGCACCGTGAGTGTAGCAAGATTACTGAGATACTCTTTAATATCTTTGAAGCTTTTCTGGCACTCCGGTGTCCATGCAAACTCTTCGGACCCTTTCAATGCTTTGAATATGGGCAAGCTTCTCTCTGCAGACCTTGATAAAAACCTGCTAAGTGCTGCTAAACGCCCAGTCAGCTTTTGCACTTGCTTTAAATTTTCCGGAGGAGCCATTTTTTGCAGCGCAGTTATTTGAGTAGGGCTAGCTTCAATTCCCCTGCTTGAAACTAAATACCCTAACAACTTTCCAGCCTTAGCTCCGAAGATACATTTTTCGGGGTTAAGACGGATCCCACATGCCCGAAGGCTATTGAATGTTTCTGCTAAGTCTAGGCTATGTTGGTGCTTTAAAGCACTCTTTATTACAATATCATCCATATAGGCCTCCACATTGCGACCAAATTGATGACCTAGAGCCTTAGCAACTAACCTTGAAAAAGTAGCCCCGGCATTTCTTAAGCCAAAGGGCATTCTTACATAACAGAAGACTCCCGAAGGAGTTACGAAGCTTGTCTTGATCTCATCTTCGCGCTTCAACCATATTTGATGATAACCAAAATACGCGTCAAGGAAGCTTAATAACTCCGAACCTGCGGTGGAATCAATCAATTGATCAATTCGGGGCATGGGGTAGGGGTCACGAGGGCATGCTTTATTCAAGGATGTGAAATCAATGCACATGCGCCACTTCCCGGAAGACTTCTTTCTGACGAAGACTGGGTTGGCTAACCATTCTGTATGAGCCACTTCTCTGATAATCCCAGCCTTCAACAATTTCTCAACTTCGTCCTTCGCTAGAGCAGCTCTTTCTGCTGACATTTTCCGGAGTCCTTGCCGGACAGGCTGGGCCTTCGGGTTTACAAGTAAACTATGTTCAATGATATCCCGACCGACTCCGGTGATATCTTCGTCAGACCAAGCGAAGACATCCAAATTCTCTTCTACCACCTTTTCCAAGGAGGTTGCAACTTCTGGAGGTAAATCTTTACCAAATTGAAATGTATATTCTTTACCATCTTTAACAATGACCTTCCCTGCAATCTCTCCTTCAGGACTTGGTCTCGGAAAAGACTTCTTCGAAGCTTCGGAGGAGGCTGAAAAAAATTTCCTCATTATCTTGTACATTGTTTACTTGTCTTGTATCAAGAGGGGGACCATGACCATATTCCGCTCTCCGAGCGATAGCTTGATCTCCGAAGACAGTAAGGACTCCTACTTGCGTGGACATCTTCATGCACAAATAATTGTGATGCACCACATCTCCGAACTGGTTTAGCATGCCTCTTCCGAAGATGACGTTGTAAGCATACGGGGCATCTACGACATCGAAGATTACTTCCTCAGTTCGGGCCAATAAACCTTCTCCGAAGGTAACTTCTAGGCCTATTTGGCCAAGTGCATCTAGCGGAGGTCTTGCGAAGCCTTGCAAAGGACGAGCCACTGGAAGGAGATGCTTCCTTGAGATGCACAATTGATCGAAGGCTTGAACAAAAATGATATCTGCCGAACTACCTCCGTCAATCAACACCCTTCGAACTTCAGTGCCCGCAATATCAGCAGTGATAACAAGTGGGTCTGCATGCGGGAACTTAATACCAGCTGCATCCTCCACAGAAAAGGATATCGGTACATGAGACCACTCCGGCATTGCAGCTGCAGACGACGAAGTCCCAATATGGCCTACTTCTCTGACGTAGTCCCTTCGCTGTCTCTTCGACATGCTTCCGAGGGTACCTCCTCTGGAGATAGGAAGAACTACTCTTTTCCCTCGGTCTTGCCCTTCCTCTTGCTTTGGAGGTGGCATAACATTGGCCACTGGAGGGTGTCTTGTGGCATCAAAGTTTTCAATTCGCGCCACAACCTGGACCAGCTATGGGCGCGTTGCAGCTGGAACTCAGTCGGTAGTACCTCGACCCGAAGTTCTTTCCAGATACTCTCCCCTTAGGGTAAGTATAGCCTTGCAAGTATCAGTTGCATGGCTTCAATTTTCTCCATGGATGCAGCAGAAAAGGGTCTGGCCCTTGCCAGCCGTTTTCCCTGGCGGCCTCCAGCCGCTGGCCTTGTTCCCCGAAGACTGTGGAGCTCTCTGTGTAAACTTCTGTGGGGGTGCAATATTCATGACTTCAGAACGAGGGTGCTTTTGCCCTCTTCTCCGATCATGTTGAACTTCAAAGACTGGTTCTTGCGGCTGTGCCGAAGTTTTCACTTCTACTTTAACTTCTTGCAATATGGACGAAGTAGCAGCAGTTCTTCGGAGCCAACCCTCTTCCAACCTCGCATACTCCTCGAAGTATGACATCAACTGAGAGATCGAGGAGATGCTTTTCCGGTGAAGCTTATCCAGAAGACCTTGATGAGTGACGCCTTCCCGAGCTGCATCAACTACCGAAGATGCAGACAACCCCCGGATTTGCGACTTCGTATGAGCGAAGCGCTTGAAATATTGCCTCAATGTCTCTTCGGAGAGCTGTTTCACCTGGAAAAGGCTTCCTGTTGACATGGGAGGCACGAAGGTGCCTTGAAAATTGCTTATAAACTTCTTCTTCAACTGTCCCCATGAATTAATTGATCCTGGCCTCAAAGACTAGAACCACCTTAATGCCACTCCTTGAAGAGCTAAGGGGAAGCACTTCGCCATGGTGTCTCGAACTCCTCCGCTAGCTTCAATTGCTAGGGCATAAGAACGAACGAACTCTCCGGGATCTTCATCTCCGGCATACTTACAGAGCTTCGAAGTTTTGAACTTTGGATCAAAGCGAACTTTCTGCAGCTCAGGATGCAGCGGAGATTCATTGTCGAAGGAGGCGTTCTCCGGGGCTTCGGGATAATCGGGTTCGTCGTCTTCGGGCACTTCTGGGATAGTTGGGATGGCTTGAGAGCGAAGCCTGTTCGCAGCTTCTTGTCGCCACCTTGCTACTTCAGCTTGAAGGTTGGCCATTTGAGTGGCCATATCTCCAAGATTGGCTTCATCTCCTCCGGAAGGATCTTCCGGGTCTTGAGAACTAGTAGGATCAGTTCGAAGTGGTATGGAGGGTGGTGGAGGGACTCCGGGTGATCGAAGTATGGAAGGGGTTGGCGGAGAAGCTTCGTACGTTCGAGGGATGGAAGCCCCTTCCGGAGTTTGCGGAGGGAATGTCGAAGGCTCTCCGACTTCAACCGTGTCAAATGGTATCTCTCCGGAGATCCGAGAAGACCTCCGAATGGGATTACGGGGTGCGCTCCGCTTGGGAGGCATGATGTAAGAAGTTGGTAGAGAACGAAGTTTTTGGACTAGGTTCCCCACGGACGGCGCCAACTGTTGGCGTAAAAGATTACGCTAACAGGTTTCTGTAGAATAGAAACTAACAAACGAAGTGTTTGCGAAGAGAACTGTTCTAAGCCTCTGAAAGGATAACAACTTAGAATAGTTCGAATATGTGTATTGAATAACTTGTATTCGGTCCCTATTACAGGGTGAAATGGGGGGTATTTATAGGCCTAAATATTAAGGAAAAGACCTATTTACCCCTCTATTACAACTGACATAGTGGAAACTATTCGGTACCCTTGATAGGGCTAAAATGGTAAAAGACTAATCTAATAATATAAAAGATAAATCTTCCATTTTAGCTGGCAATAAAGATCTCAAAGAGCCTTAGTTCGAAGATGTACTCCGAACCAATGCCTATCTTTGTACTTCGAGCTTGACTCAGGGTATCTTCGAAGATGGTCGTCTGGAAACCTTCGAATCCACTATCTGCTTTTATGCTGTCGTGGCAATAACCCCGAAGATGAGATATTTTCCCCCAACAGATGATATTGTAATAAAGAGTGCTTTAAAATACCAACATAGCCTAGACTTAGCAGAAACGTTCGATAGCCTTTGGGCATGTGGAGTCCGTCTCAACCCCCAAAAATGTATCTTCGGGGCTCAGGCTGGAAAATTGTTAGGGTATCTTGTTTCGAGTAGAGGGATCGAAGCTAGCCCAACTCAAATAACTGCATTACAAAGGATGGCTCCTCCGGAAAATTTAAAGCAGGTGCAAAAGTAACTGGCCGTCTAGCAGCACTTAGCAGATTTCTAGCAAGGTCTGCGGAGAGAAGTTTGCCCATTTTCAAAGCGTTGAAAGGTTCTGAAGATTTTGCATGGACACCGGAGTGTCAAAAGAGTTTTGATGATATTAAAAATTATCTCAGTAACCTCGCTACAATCACTGTGCCCATTGCGGACGAAACCCTACTCCTCTACCTTGTCAGAGAAGTTGATTTCAATGGGAAGTTGGTACATAATCTAGTCTATTTTGTATCCGAAGCATTATCTAGAGCAAATACAAGATATTCCGAGCTTGAGAAGTTCACCTATGCTCTGATAATGGCTTCGAGGAAATTGAGACATTATTTTGTAGCACATAATGTGATTGTACCAACTTCGTATCCCTTGGGAGATATGCTACAAAGCAAAGATTCTATGGGAAGAATTGGAAAATGGGCTGTTAAACTAGAACCCTTCGGCATCTCCTTCGTGGCGAGGACAACAATCAAGTCATAGGTAGTGGCAGATTTTTTGGTAGAGTGGACTCCATCCGCAGTATGGGCTTCGGAGAAATCAAATGAAGGAATTTGGACTATATACTCCGACGGAGCTTTCCAGGCATCTAGAGCAGGCATCGGAGCAGTAATAATTTTGCATTTAGGGCAAAGAGCAATGTACTCCACAAGGCTCAACTTTAAGTCCACCAATAATACAACGGAGTATGAAGGAATTTTGTTACGACTTCGAAAGGCACGTGCTTTGGGTGCTACAAGAGTTGTTATTAAAACAGATTCTCAAATTGTAGCAGGGCACGTCGATAAAAGTTTTCAAGTTCGTCACCCGTAGCTTGGAAAATATTTGGAAGAGATCCGTAAGATTGAAGCAGCATTTAGAGGGATTTCCATCCGAAGTATACCAAGAGCTGAAAATATGCAAGCCGATACCTTAGCTATGGACATTCTGGAAGGAGCTTTTTACGAATAGCTTACTTCGCCTTCGGTGCCACAAATCCCTTCTGTGGAAGTTCTTTGCATTCCAAGCTCTGATTGGCGGAGCTCAATTATGGAATTGTTACAAGGTGAAGCAAATTTGCCTGAAGGGCCACAACTTTCGAGGTTGAAGTTAATAGTTCGAAATTATCATATAATCAACGGTATTCTTTACAAGGCCGAAGTATGTTCCCCTCTGCTTCGATGTATATCTCAAGCCGAAGGTCAAGAGATGCTCCGAGAAATTCATGAAAGCCTTTGTGGGAGCCATCTGGCCCCTCGGGCTTTGGCAGGAAAAACACTTCGCTAGGGGTTTTATTGGCCTACAATAGTAGCTAATGTCGAGAGGTTAGTCCGCATATGCCAAGGTTGTCAGTGGATGGGAAGACGGTGTCATCGTCCGCCAACGACTCTTCAAGTCATTGCTCCAGTTTGGCCCATGCACTACAAGAAAACAGAAAGTTTTCATCGGCTTTAATAACTTTCATCTGCATTTCGAAAAGCTGATAGAAGTTATTTAACTTTCTTCGGCCTAAAGTAGCCGACGGAAGTTAAATTAACTTTCGTCGAATTTTGAATGTGGCCGATGGAACTTCCTTAACTTCCGTCGGCTTTAATGGTGGCCGATAGAAGATAAGGGAATAGATATCCCCAACCGCGCGCGCGCGTACAAGAAACCTAATCCCTATATACGCGCACGCCCCAGTGGCCCACACTCCGTCCTTCTGCTGCCGCCCGCCGCCGCCCGCCGGTGCCCCGAGCGGCCACCCGCCACCGCCCGCCCCAACCGCTCGCCCCCCGCCGCCGCCGGCCCCCGTCCCCCACCGCAGGCCACCCCTGCCGCCGCAGGCCGCTGCCCGCTGGTGCCCCACCGCCGCCGTGCCCCTGGCCGCCGGCCACCGCCCACACCGGTGACCACCGCCGTCCATCCCAGCACCCCGCCGCCGCCACCACCATTTGCCTATCACCCGCCAACCGTAGCCGTTGCCGCCGTCATTCCCAATTAATTTTTACCCCATAATAATGCCGTCTCTTTTTTGTTGTTGAATTGGATCAATTTTGTAAATTGTGATTGAATTGAATTGTTATTTTTTTGTGAAATGTGAATGTGAATTGATTTATGAATTTAGACTTAGCTTGTAATGAATTTTTTTAATATGTTGTCATGTTGTAATGAATTGATTTGTAAATTTTGACTTGTAAAGAAACCCGCCGAGCGCCATGCCGCCTCGCCTCGCCTAGTGGAGTTGGGCGCCCGCCTGGCCATTCAAGGCATCACCCATGGCAACTAGGTGGTCTAGGGGCGTCTCTGGACGGCCGACTAGGTGAAAGTGCCTTCGTTTAAGGCGTCGGCGTGTCGCCCTAGCCCCCCTCTCGAGTCTCGACTGAGTCGACTCTCTCCCTCCCCTCCCCCTTGCAACGCCTCCTCTACTACCCCTCCCCTTGCACCACCAGCCGCTGCCTCTACTACCCCTCCCCGTGCGCTGCACCGCCACCTCTGCTACCCCTCCCCTTGTGCCACCGGTCAACGCCTCTGCTACCCGTCCCCATGCACTGCGCCGCCGCCTTTGCTACCCCTTCCCCTTGTGCCGCCGCTGCCTCTGCTACCCCTCCACGTGGCGCCCCTCTCCTCTCTGCCTCTCTCATCGTCTCCCCCTCCCTCGCGGAGATGGCGCGGCGAGGGCTCGACAGGGCATGGCGAGGGCACAGCGGGGCCGCGGCGAGGGCATGGCGAGGGCATGGTGAGGTCAGATCTAGCCACCCAGTGCACTAGTGTAGAAAATGGGGAAGAGAAGAGGAGGGAGAGGGGAAGTGTGGCGGTTGGAGAGGGGGTTGAGAGAGAGAGGTAGTGAGGAGAAGTTAGGGTTTAGAAATGAGATTAAATTTAAATGGGTTGTGTGGTAAAATTTAAATATATATGTGGTATTAATTATATTCTTGTATTGATTGGTAGTTTGTTGGTGATTTCATTGGGTGATTAGTATTATATATATATACTTTCTTATATATATTTCTTTTCGTATGAAATTTTTATTTGACAATAACGTAGATAGTGTAACGAAACCTATGTGTCATCCGTTTCAAACCAACATGTCTCACACATGTCATGTGTGTGAGATCTGTAGGTCCGGAATTGTTCCTTTTTGGACAGCCTCGGAGTGGGCGACAGAGCGTGGTCTTTATGATGAGTCATGAGTCCGAATGAGATTTCACTGACATAACCTTGTTGTTCTCCATTGCACCACTATCAGGCGTGCAATTGGAGAACAGCGGGGTTATGCTGCTAAAATTTTGTTCGGACTCATGGCTCGTCATAAATACCACGTTTTGTTGGTCACTCTTGGGTGAGTTTAGGACCTATCGTTTCCTATAGACATAGGCCCATGGTACTTATGATGCATTCTCGATTGAATGAATGTTTCGCCTATAGAATGGCTGAGGACGACTGACGGTGGATGTATAGTGGTTGGATGAAAAGTGGAGCTCACATGAGGGAGTGGGTAATCAATGCTGAGAAATTTGTTGATCGTGCATTCGCTTTGACAACAAACACTGGAGTGAGGTGCCCATGCATGAAGTGTAGAAATTCTCGTTGACAACAACAAACACTGGCGTGAGGATGCTATTTCGTATGCCCGCATTCAAGCGAACAATAATTACTACAAGGAGAAGCTAGGGAAACAAATGAGCAAGGCGATGGGTGCATCCACAATATACTTGACTGAAGAACAATACCGTTCGGTAAACAATTCTAACTTTTTAAATCTTCGATTGTTGAGATTTGTTGTCATATAATACAAATAGCATCTCTGTTCAGGTAAGAATTCCATGGTTTGGAAACCGCGAGGATGCATATTTCGAATTCTGCAAGATTTGGTCTTCAGCTGCATTCAAGAAGACTTCCGAGCAGAAAAGACAATGCCATGGGACGGATCTGAAGCACAGATATGGTGCCGATGGACATATTCGCCATGCTAAACGCATGGTAAGACCTCCTTCTATCACTCTCTATCTATAGATACATTGTAATGCGACTAACTCATTTCTACTGTACAGGAAACTAAATCTGGCAACGTGCCAAGTGACATCGAGGTCTATGCTTCTGGTCACAGAGGAAGCGATCCTACACAGCCAAATGTCTTGTGTAGCCAGTCAGCCACAGACCATTTGGTGAGATGTTAGAAATGTTAAGAGTTTGGGTAATTTAATTTTTCTCCGTCTAATTGGACATGTTTTATGCAGGCGCAGTATGGTGAACAACACATGGTTCGACTCCATGGAGAGGACTATGATTGGCGGAGAGAACATGTTGACCAAATGGCCGTGTACTCCAGCGGAGGTGGAAAAAGCCATGGACGGTGAGACAATGTTTTTATCAATGTTTTGTGTATGGTATTGTAATGGTAACTAACTCATTCAATGTTGCAGGTACTCCATGTTCAATGGAGTTATTGACTCGAGAGCGGTGAGAGCTCAGAAGTCAGCTCAGTCATCACAGAGCTCCGTTGGAGTTGGCTCTAGACGTCGTCGCTCAGAAGCAAACCCAGAGGTGGTTCAGCTGAGGGAGGAAATGAGGCGGCGCGACGAGCACAGCAGGCAACAACAAGAGTACTATACCGCCTGCTTAGCACAATAGCAGGCGATGATCCAAGTAAGTGTAGTTTGTAGTGTTGGAGTTAAAAAGTATTCAGCAATAGGTTTAGAACTAACTGATTGCATTACAACATGTGTAGCAACTAGCCCAGCAACATGGTGGATTTGATATGTCCTTGTTCCAACCACTACCTCCCCCGCCACCACCACTACCTCCTCCCACATCATATGAGGTACCTCCTAACATATCGTTACTTGAGATACTTAAGTTAGCGTTTAGAAGGTTAGTTGAATTCGTTCTCTAATTTTGTCTATTTCTTCAGAGTCTCCGTACACCTGGTCAGGATGGAGCCTTCGGGGCAAATGTGGATGAAGCGGGAGGCAGCGGCGGCGCCCACGACCCAAATGTGGGCGATCAATGAGTATATGGACAAATGTGACTTTGTATGTGGCTCTCGATGTGTTATGTGACTTTGTATGTGAATTGGAAGTTATATGTGAATTCAGATGTGTACTGTGACTTTGGATGTGAATTCAGTTATATTATGTGATTTTGGATGTGATGTGTGAAGTTTGGATATGAATTTGGATGTGAGATTGATTTTGGATGTTATATGTGATGTTTTAATGTGATTTTGGATGTTAAATGTGAATGCGATTGAAATTGTGGTTGGATGTGAGTGTGAGTAGGGGAACCAGGAAAAACAAAAAAAATACCAGCTAACTTTCGTCGGCTTTGACCATAGCCGACGGAAGTTAGCTGCTTTCGGGCATGTGGACAGAAAGGCTAACTTCCGTCGGCTAGGGCCAAAGACGATGGAAGTTAGGGGCACCTAACTTTCATCGGCCAGGCTGGCTGACGGAAGTTAGCGCGCCTCTGCTAACGTTGCAGAGTTCGGCGCTAACTTGCGTCGGCCACATGAAGCTAACAGACGTTAGCTAACTTCTGTCTACCCGTTTCCATCAGCCAAATGCCAATGGAAGTTAGCTTCTTCCATCGGGAAAGGGCTAACTTCCGTTGGCTTTGGCCGACGGAAGTTGCATGGATTGTTGTAGTGATGGCGAGATGCGGCATGGATCTCATTGGCCCCTTCCCAGTAGCAAAAGGAAATCTGAAATTCGCATTGGTAGCAATTGAGTATTTTTCCAAGTGGGTCAAAGCAGAACCCCTCACAGCTATCACTTCGAATAATGTACAAACATTTTCTGGAAAAATATTATATGCAGGTTCGGAGTGCCTCGACAGCTCACAGTTGACAATGGGACACAGTTTGATGCAGAGCCCTTTAGGAAGTTTTGCGAAGTTCTTGGCATACAAATATGCTTTGCTGC
This sequence comes from Zizania palustris, assembly GCA_019279435.1. Classification (NCBI taxonomy): domain Eukaryota; kingdom Viridiplantae; phylum Streptophyta; class Magnoliopsida; order Poales; family Poaceae; genus Zizania; species Zizania palustris. The sequence continues at coordinate 42,253,407 of JAAALK010000285.1, read as the reverse complement.
TGTGAGCCATCCTCAGTCTAATGGAGCTGTCGAAAGGGCCAATGGTAATATCTTGTCAGGGCTGAATCAAAGAATAGTAGGGTTGGCAAAGGGGTTGTGGACCGAAGAGCTCCCAAAGATTTTATGGTCCATTTGGACCACTCAAACAAGGTCCACAGGTTTCACTCCTTTCAGATTATTATTCAGAGATGAAGCTATCACGCCAATGAAGCTTAAAGGAGGATCTCTTCGCAGCACTGAACTTGAAATAGAAGGAGAAAGGCAAGCTTCGCTTGATTTAACAGAAGAAACAAGACTTCAAGTTGTCACTAATTTGTCGAAATATCAGCAGCAAACGAAGACTTGGTTTGACCCGAAGGTTAAGCTTAACGAACTTAAACTAGGTCATCTAGTTTTGCGAAGCATTATAGCACCAGGGAAATTAGGAAATAAGTGGGAAGGTCCAAACATTATTCTCCGTTCAGGATGCCCTGGTTCTTTTAAGCTAGATAATTTAGAAGGCAAAGAGTTAAAGCATGCCTGGCATGCAGAGCACTTAAATCGATATTTCGCATAGGGGCTCCTTGTAATCATTTGTAAACACCTTCTGAATTAATAAAGTTCATGGTTCAAATAATGCCTACCTCTCAAACACTTCCTACTTCTTGTGTACACACTAGAAGAACGAAGTTGGTTGTGAGGGAAGTGTCATCCATTTGAACCAATTTTGCGGACTCCGAACCACTGGTTCGAAGCTTCCGACGAGGTGGGAAAGTCATAGAAAAATGGATTCCAAGCCACCTGCTTGAAAGCATCCGTAAAAATAGTCCAAGGAGACCAAATGATATGGATTCCAGGCTCCGGCTTGAAAGCATCCGTAAAAAGAGTCCAAGGAGACCACTATGCGAATTCCGAACCACTGGTTTGATAGCATTCGCAAAATTAGCCGAAGGAGGCCAAACAAAACAGACTTTGAGCTGATAGCTTCTAACGTCTATAAAAAGAGTTCAAAGTGACCAATTGTTTTGGATGCTAAGGTATCCGAAAAACTAGTCTGAAGTGACTACATTCAAACAAAAAAGGTACTAAGTTACCAGTTTTTAGACTCCAAGTAGTCGAAGACATTCTTTGAGATTCTAATCAACCTCTAAGTTGTTAAGGGGATTTGAGCCTCCAAAATTGTACTCCTAACTAAAGCTATTTTCGTTCCGCGTAACCATCTTCGACCAAATTTCGAAGTTGCTTACACCCAAAGAGGGGCTGGGAAGTAGGGAGACAATTTTAAAACTTTAATCTTTATCATTCGAACATATTACATTACATTACATTCCGAAAAGTATGTATCTATACCAAGAAGGAAACGAAGACCCCTTCGATCCATAGAGCTACCGCTAAGGCCAGAACGACTAGTTCCGGAGCCGGGAGTCATAGTAACTTTACGTTTAACTCTTCTCCCTCCTTTCGAAGCTCGGAAATCTTTTTGTTCCTTTTGGAGTTTAGCCCAAGTTCGAAGTCGCTCGGGTCTTCTCTCCCATCTTCAAAGTTGTTCAAGTTTCTTTGTTTGTTCTTCAGCAGTATTCTTTTCTTCGGACCATTCAACGTCTTCAGAAGATGAAGTTTCCAAGTTAACTTCTTTTTCCTCCTCTATAATGTAAGATAATATATCTTTGTATATTGCGGGCGCAATCACACTGGAGCTTTCTCGAGGAATAAAAAATCGAGGCCGTTTGTGAGGTCTTAGAATTTCGAAGGTAGCCCATAGCAGGGGAAGCTCTTCGTTAACTTCTAATACTTCGAGATCATCCATAAGAGGTCAGAAAGCCTCAAAACATTTCCAAATAAGTCTTCATTCATAACAGATGAAAGCATGAATTTTTACATGTTCGGAGCCCTGAACAAAACTAGACCTTCTGGTCTGGCAGAGGTTGGCTTCTCAAAGCTTGCTACCGAGCTTGTTTCTGGTGAAGTCCTTCATCAATCCAAGCCTTGATCGTTGATCGACCTTCAGCTCTCCAAGATGCTTGGAAGGCTTGCCAGGCTGCGGCCACATCTTCGGAAGGGTTTAATAGTCGGTTGTCGTCGAAGGTAATGGGAGCCGCCCCCGAGTCTGGTGCTAATGATAGCCCTAGATCTTCGTAGTAGCGAAGTATTCCGAGAGCGGATACTTGGTCGGATATTTCTCCATACCGAATACCCGCTGTCTTCATCATCTTCGCCGCTCCTTGGATCATCTTCAATCGTCACAGCAAGGGGACGTCACCAGTCGAAGGTAATGTCCAAGAAGTACCGAAGTATTCTAAGACACCTAGAAGGTTGTCCATGGTCTCCGCAGCTACCTTCTCAGACTTCACCTTGTCTTCGGCCAAAATATCCCTTGATGAAGACTGCTCGTCTATCAAAGAAGATAGCCTAGCTGCCTCCATGACCAAGGAGTTCTTCTGATTGAGCAAGTTGTTGGCCTCTTCCATTGACCAGCTCAGCCCCTACGGTTGCTTGCTCCATCCGCATTCTCTCTATTTCAGCCCGAAGCATGATTTGTTCGGCTTCGAGATTCTGATTAGCAGCTTCCAGACCAAGTCTAGCTTTCCTCTGTGTTGCTACCGTTTGGTCCAAGCTGGAAGTTCGAATTTTGGAGCTGTCAAGACTCCCTTGGAGGGCAGTAATCTTCTCCTTAAGACGAATGCATTCCCGCTCGTTCAAAACAGCCGCAGCTCGATCCAAGACTATTTGCTACGAAGGAAAAAGCGATGTGAGAAACTATTTATAAGCTGAAACTAACCATGTTATTGCAAATACTTCGTACCTGGTATGCCGCCCGCTCCAAAGCTGCATCCAGCTCCGACCCCTCAGTTTCCCCGAGTATAGCCACTAAGTCAGTCTCCCCGACTTTGCGATTGGCCCGAGCCAAAGGCTCTAGCAGAGTCCGAAGCCCAGTCCTTCTCTCCAGAAAAGGAGCTAGGAGGGGGACCATTGACAAGGCTCTTTTGTCGTCTTTGTTGGGTGAAGGGCCGGAGCACAGCGCCGCATCCCCGGAAGCTTCGGTGGATTGGCCCCCCTCTGCAGATTGACCTTTGTCTATCGATTCTGATGGAGTTAATCCAGAGTTCGGAGTAGCAAAAAGGATCCATTTTCCCTTTACCTTTTCCGGGCCCCATCTTTATAACTTCCTCCGGAATCGACTTTGGAGATGTCGAAGTTTCAGGTGCAGTCTTAGCAGGAGGAGTCGTCTCCATGATGGTAGATCCTGCAAAATAAAAGGTATTATATATTGCATAATTTTGCAGGACACGAAGAAAAAGGTGCTTTAATGAAGCTTACCTCCGAAATCCTATCGGCGGATGAGTATGGGGCTACTTGGAGGGTCGAATGCCCCTCAAAATCTTCGTCAGATTCGGAGTCACGAACCGAAGGGTTAGCTGTTTGAACCTCTCTTGGAGCAACAGTCACCACTTTGTCTGGAATCGAAGCTTGATTAGTTGCTACTTCGACTCCGCCTTCAGCAGTAGGGGCTTCTTGGCTTGGCAGGTCTGGCAGGACATTCGAAGTCCTGGCTTGTTTGGAGTTGTCTGGCACAGCCGGCACGGATGCTGCATCACTAGTGGCCACGACTTCGACATCCGCTCATGCCTCTTCATCCCCGGTAACAAGGTCTATAAAGACCCTTTGCATTTCTCTTTCTCCTTCATCCTCAGATGACTCGGAAGATGAAGCGGTGGACTTGGAAGGGGCCACATTCTTAGGTTTACGGGCCAACTTCTTCACAAGAGTGTTGGCTGGTGCCGAAGTCCCAGCCTTGGCTTTTCTCTTCTTCGGACCAGTCTCGAAAGGAACCCAGTCTGGAAGAGAAGGGGCGACGACTCCGAGTACGCCCCACACATGGTTGAATCACTCCCAGCTGCCTACCAGTTTCACCCTCCATTCATTTTCAGCGAGTGTAGGAGCCCCGAGAATCTTTTCCGAAGTCCGAATGACTTGCTCCGAAGTCAATGAGGCTTGTGGAGCTGAAAGATAAGTTTTTATTTGTCAAGTCATCTTTTATGAAATGATCATACATGAAGCATGTTGTAATTTTTGAAGTTACCTGCAGATGTCAAACTCGAAGAAATTTTTTGGAGTCCACCCTTCGGATCCTCTTCAAAGTTAACAGGCCAGTTGGCCATTAGAGGCGGAATCTGGAGCCCGATGAACTCCTCCGCTAAGTGTCGCATGCTCATGCGGTGACTAATCCTTTGAAGCAGATTAAGACGAGCTTCGAGTTGGCCGGGGTCTGGATGAACTTCGGCTTCCCTTAGGAAATATATATCTTGTAGAGGCCCGGCCAAACTGCTGTCTGCTCCAACTTCGGCGTAGAACCACCGAAGAATCCCATCTATGTACCATCTGGCATTGATGGCCTTCGCTGGAAATCACAGTTGGAACTTGTCCCGAAGTCTGAAGTTGATGTTGCCGAAGGCCACTACAATCTTTTCTCCTCCAGAGCCCTGGTAAGTCTTCGGCTGGCAGGAGGCTTTGTGAAGTGCTGCGAATATTTCTGCTCTCCCTTCACAGCCTTCGGCTCAAAGCACCCACTCGAAGATAGCGAGGCGTGCTATCGCATTCGGAGATAGCCAAGGAAGAGTAACGTGGAAAAGATCCAGTACCTCCGACAGAAAGTCCACCGATGGAAGCCCCAACCCCGCTTCGAAGAAGGCTTCGAAAACGACAACTTCTCCGAGCCGAGGCGAAGGGATGGCCTCCTTCCCGGTCTTGCGGACATTAACCCCCAGGCTAATTTTCCCCACAACTACTGCTGCAATTGTCTTCTTCTTGCAGGTGGATTGCCCCAGCTTATAGGACTGGTCAGAGTACTTTGAGGAGGCCGGGAGAAGGTCATGGGGGTCGACTTGTTGGGGATTCCCCGCAGGTGCTGCCGCTGCTGCCACCGCCATGGCTTGCTGCTTGGCTAAGGCCGAGGTCGCCCCGGGAGCCTTGAATCTTGTCTTCGCCATCGAGCAGAATAGGGTGATTGGAGCTAAAGTTTGGAGGCTAAACGGTGGATTGCACGAGGACGGTGAGAAAGGTATCTTGGATGTTTCTGGGTCTTCTATTTATAGCCTGGACTCCTAATTTTTTACAGTTCAGACTTGGCGTTCCGTCTTCTTGACCGTTACTACTTACGAAATCAACGTAGCGTTATAGCTTCTTTTGAAAGGGAAAAGATAACGACTATTTTTTCTGAGTCTAAAGGTCTTTTCGACTTCATAGAAATTGATTTCAGAGTTGTTCGAATAAGACTCTCTTAGAAATCGATTCAAAGCTCTAATTTTTTGCATATTCCGAAGGTTGCTAAATTTTATTAAACCTTACGCATGACTATTTTTCTTCGTATACTGCTCTCCTAACCTTACAGATCATACGGAGAAGCGTATTCGAGGGGCTACTGGTGAGGGAAAATACTTCATCCTTAGGGTCTCTATAGTAATAAGACAAAGGCAATCTACTAAACCGAAGTTCCAGTATGAACTCCGGTTTAGTACATGATCACGTTCGAAGAATCAATGCAGACTTCTGTTCGGAGTATGACTTCGAAGGTTGAATCTTCAGAGAGCTTATCTGCCAGCAAGGATGGAAGACTTATCTTCGTTCTGATTAAATTAGTCTTTTACCATTTAACCCTATTAGGGGTACCGAATAGTCTCCACTATGTCGGTTGTAATTGAGGGGTAAAAAGGTCTTTTCCTTAAGATTTTTACCTATAAATACCCCCCATTTTACCATATAATGAGGATCAAATACTCAGTTATTCAATACACAACTTCGAATTACTTCGAGCTATTGTCCAATTCGGAGGCTTGAAATAGTTCACTTCACAAACACTTCATTTGTTAGTTTCTAATCTCTGAAAACCCGTTAGCGTAATCTTTTACGCCAACAAAGATTCTTTCGAAAGGCTCTGAAGGACTATAGGCGTGAGAACAAGAAGAAAGACAAGGCCTTCTTCGCCGAGATGGAGAAAAGCTACTCCAAGAGATCTTCGTCTTCCTCCTCGTCTTCAAGTTCAAGTGATGAAGATATCGTGATCAGGAAGGGGAAGGATAGGGACGATCTGGCGGGCTTCTTCTTCATGGCCTTCGAGGACAAGCCAAAGAGTCGCTCGCGTCACAGCCGAAGACCCCGCAAGAGCTTCTGTTCAATGGCTCTTCGGGCAAGGAAGAAAAGGGCTCCTCCGACAACTCCGACGATGACGACGATGAAAAGGTATCTTCCTATGAACAAGAAGTTGTTAATTTACTAGAACAGAACAGTCAGGAGTTGAAGTATCGGGAGAAACTGCTTAGAGGGGCTAAAAAGAGGATAGATGAGCTTTGAGAGTGAGCTTGCCAAGGCAAATGGCAAGATTGAGAGTCTTTCTTCTTCCCCTTGCTTGGGTGGTAGTAGTGAGTGCCCTAATTGTGAGGTGTTGTTGTGTGACCTGACGACTCTGAAGTCCAGGTACATAGAGAGAGTAGATGAGAGAGACGCTATGGCCACTGAGCTTGAAAGCGCTCAGCTGGAGCTGAAAAATGCTCATGCCACTATCGTCGTGCCATGTGTAGACTGCCCATCCCATTTAGCTAGTATAGCTGAGCTGAGAGCCAAGATTGATGAGCAGTTGGGCGAGTTAGCTGTAGTGAGAGCTGAGTTGGAGCAGACTAAACTAGAGCTTGAGACCTTGTCAGTCCCACCCACTGTTTGTGAGAACTGCTTGTCTCTGAGATTGGAGCTGATCAACCTAAATGCTGAGAAGTCTGTCGAAGTTGATAGAGAGTGTGAGATCTGCTTGTCTCAGGTGGAGGTACTAGCTTCCTTGAGAGAGGAGCTAGCGGATGTTCAGAACGAGAACTTTTACCTCCGTCAGATCTTGAGTTGGATTAGTGCTAGAGAGCCACAGCTCGACATGATGATCCTACAGTTCAAGAGGCAGGATGGGTTTGGGATAGGTTACACCTATACTAAGGCTGATTTTGAGAGTGCCATTAGACGAGAAGTGGAGTGGAGTAAGATGACTCCTGAATAGAGATATCCCAAGACTCACTCCACTGAGTCTTTTCAGGTTAGTCAACCCAAGGATGGAGTGTTCCAAGAACAACCTAAAGCTCCACCCAAGAAGCAAATCTGGGTCCCAAAGCCTAAACCTCTCCACACTTCTCTTGACTCTTTACTTGGACCCTCTCACACCAAAGAACCTACACCTAACACCACCAAGCCTAAGAATCCCAAGCCTCAACCACATCCTAAGAAGCATACCTATCACTGTGAGTTTTGTTAGAGAGACGGGCATCTTGAGGAGTTTTGCTTTAGGAGGAAGTGGGTTAAGAGAGCATAGAGAGCTCGATATGGGCAGGAGAAGTTTTACCAGCAGGGTGGTAGACAGAGAGTCCCTCGACATGGAGAGAGGCTAGAGGCCAGGCCACGTCGTGTAGGTGGTGGTAGAGGAGACAGCTGCAGGACCGAAAGTAGCGACCAGAGGGGGGGTGAATGGGCGCCTAAAAAATTCTTTCGAATCAATGGCCTGCTCCCAAAACCCAACGCATTTAAAAAACTTAAACAGCAAAGTGAGAACAGATTGACTAAGTTTGCAGATTCGAAGTCTGTTGATTCAGAGGTTGCAGATTCGAAGGTTGCAGATTCGGAGGTTGCAGATTCAGAGGTTGCAGATTCAGAGGTTGCAGATTCGAAGGTTGTAGATTCGAAGGTTGCAGATTCGAAGCCTGCAGATTCGAAGTATGTAGATTCGAAGTATGCAGATTCGAAGCCTGCAGATTCGAAGTATGCAGATTCGAAGTATGCAGATTCGAAGCTTGCAGATTCGAAGTCTGCTGATTTGAAGTCTGCTAATTCGAAGTCTGCTGATTCGAAGCTTGCAGATTCGAAGTCTGCTGATTCGAAGTCTGCTGATTCGAAGCTTGCAGATTCGAAGTCTGCTGATTCAAAGTCTGCTGATTCGAAGCCTGCAGATTCGAAGCTTGCGGATTCGAAGTCTGCTTCACAGAGTTGGACTTCACACAAGAAAAAGGGACTTTGGCCCTGTCAACTCGATCAAAAAGCTATGCAGGAAAAAGCAAGCCTAGAGTACTACTGTATTGTTGCTACAGAGAAGTAGTACTACTTGCAAACAGCAAGAACTAGTACTACTCAGTGAAGAACCGAAGCAACAGAGACTCAGTTCTCAGGAATAGAAGTTGCTGCGCATCAATAAAGACCATAAAAACACTGCAAACCGAATGACAAGAGGAGGGAAGAGAATCTCACAGATTCAAGAAGAACAAATGGAATGCAGGAATTAAATCACAGGGAACAAGAGCCTGGCGGCGCACAACAGGAGAGAGAACGCAGGAGACAAAATGACCCAATAGATTAAAAAGTGAATTCTGGAAGGGGTAGTCCAACCCTAGGGATTTGGGGCCCTATTTATAGGCTGCCCAATGGCCTAGAATATTCCACCAGCCCCTTAGGGTTTTTACAGACGCTAAAATAAAGAAAATGACTCTACTGCCCTTAGGAATTTTTACAGACACGACTGACTGACTGTGGGCCTAGAGATACAGATGACTTATCCGGAAGCTAAGCTTTCGTAGCGACTACGGCTTCTCTTCTGGACAGTCCGATACAAGATCAACGGTTGTCAGTTTTGCGCCGAAACTGACAAAGCCTCCACTGGCTTTGCACCAGGTACCCGGATTGGGCCGGCCCGATTCCGCAGCTCTATCAGCCCGGCAATCACTCGCCGCCCGTGTACCTGAGTCAATCCTGGTCAATAGCCCAGTGGGTCTTCTGCTGCTTCTGGCCCATGTACCCGGATTGGGCCAGCCCGACTTCGCAGCCTCCTCTGCCCGACAGTCGCTCGCTGCACGTGTACCTGAGTCACACGCGGCCCATGAAACAGCAGATCTCTTCTTCTTTTGTCCTGTTTGACTATCGTTGGCAATGACTCATCACTTCTAGAGCCATGAGGCCCACGCTATTCAGCATGGCTCCTCAATCTCCCCCTTGATGAGTGCATTGTCAACACTCCTCTTTTTTTCAGCTCTTCAGTACCTACGAACAACTGTGGAAACACGAAAACAAAACACAAGAAAACAAAGAAGAAGAAAAATAAGGTAAAAATTTTAACCCTAATGACCAAAAGCCGAACAAAAGCAAGAAGCGGTCATTATGGTTAACCAAAATGTAAAAGCTCAAAATGAGTGCGATTTCAGAACAACAAGGATATCAACAGAGTAAGAACTCCCCTTAAACTCTGATCCCAAATTTTCTCCCCCTTGTTGACAAGTGAACTCATCAAGCACTCAATAGAGACACAGACTCCCCCTGAAATGCAACTCCTCCTCAAAATATGCAGTGAATTCAACTGGAGTGCATAAGGAGTATAGAAAGCATGCTTCTCAGATATGATTGACTACAATTACAACATCTAACAGATACAGCAAAATACATACTGTAACGATACATGGCATGATCAGTGCAACAGATGATATCTAAAGAAAGTCATTTGCACGCATTTTTCAGTTTTTGCAAACAAAAACATCACCACATGTTCCAATAAACAAGCAAGGTAAAGCATGAGATGCAAAAGCTAACTGATATATACCAAGATAAGCATTGTCCAAAACAAAGTGCTTCAGCACACTTGTTATTATTTCAATTTTCAAGCTTTTTCTATTCCCTTTTTCATTTTTGCCAGGGGTTATTTGCATGTCAAACCTTATGCTGACCGACCAAGTCAAGCCTAGGCCAGAACTGGACCATCAGAAGCTTAAGACATTGGTCTTGGCATACACTACAGTGTCCTAGTTCATACCAAAGTGCTATGGTACGCAGTCCAGAACAATGCAATGCGACAAGACAAACCCACCTGGATCTTTTCAATTTTAAGCATAAAAAGGCATGGAATTTTAATTTTTCTGGTTTTTTATTATTTTATAGCACATTTCAATGATTAAAGCATACAGATGTCCAAGTTGCATATTTGCATCCAAGTCAGGAACTAGCTACGAGGCATGTAACAGATAGCAAGAACATTCAGCCTACGCATGCTAGTTATCAGAAGCAATGGTGATCATTTTTCAATTTTAAAGCATAAAAGCCATGCATATGACAGATATCAGACTTATCAATCAAACTGAGACAAGACATGATCATAGACAAGTAATCAAAAGCATGTACCAGCTAGAATAAGTAAAGCAGTTCAATCATATAACAGAAGCATCTCTAAAGTGTGATATGTGAATATGCAAGGTATGAACACACACAAAAAGACTCAAGAAAAGAGTAAAGAAGAAAGAAAACTGACGCAAAATATCCTAAAAAGGATACACAACACCCAAATCCCCTCGTAAACGCTCAAATGTAGACTGATCTAGGGGTTTGGTGAAAATATCAGCCAACTGATGATGGGTATCAACATGAACAAGGTTAATGACACCTTTCTCATATTGATCCCGTAGAAAGTGAAAGCGCACATCAATGTGTTTGGTTTTTGAATGGAGACACGGGTTTTTCCCTACACTAATAGCACTGGTGCTGTCGCAAAACAATGGAACCCTGGTAGGAAAGAACAACCCAAAATCTCGCAAAGTGGAAATCATCCAAACCAACTGTGAGCAGCAGCTAGCAGCAGCTACGTACTCAGCCTCTGTGGTCGAAAGAGCAACTCCAGATTGCTTTCGAGAAGACCAAGAGACAAGAGAAGAACCAAGAAACTGGCAAGTACCGGAAGTCGACTTGCGATCCAACCGGCACCCACCAAAATTGGCATCCGAAAATCCAGATAAATCGAGAGAAGATGATGCTGAATAGAAAAGACCAAGATCAGGCGCATAAGTGAGATACCTGAAGATGCGCTTGACAGCCTGCCGATGAGACGCGCGTGGTGAAGACTGGAAACGCGCGCAAAGTCCCACGATGAACTGTATGTCCGGTCTTGTTGCTGTCAAATACAACAGCGAACCGATCATCCCTCGAAACTCCCTTTCATTGACCTTGATGACGCTCTCATCCTTGTCCAGACCCCCAGAAGTGCCCATCGGGGTCATCTGCGGCTTCAATTCACCACCAAAGTCAAATTTCTTTAACATATCACGAGTGTACTTACCTTGGTGGATGAAGGTGCCGTCCTTGGTCTGCTTGATCTGGAGCCCTAAGAAGTACTTGAGCTCACCCATGACGCTCATCTCAAACTCACTGTGCATCTGCTCAGAAAACTTGGACACAAGATCATTAGTAGTACCGCCAAAAATAATATCATCCACGTAAATCTGAGCAACTAAAAAATTTGAAGCATCTTTGAGCAAGAAAAGAGTTTTGTCCACAGAACCCATCACAAAGCCCTTCCCCAAAAAAAATTGCTTCAACCGGTCATACCAAGCACTGGGGGCTTGCTTCAACCCGTATAAAGCTTTGTGCAACTTAAAAACATGTCGAGGAAACTTAGGGTTCTCAAAACCGGGGGTTGCCTAACATAAACCTCCTCTTCTATGTACCCGTTCAGAAAAGCACTCTTAACATCCTTTTGAAAAAGCTTAAGAATATGAATGGACTCAAGATGGGCAACAGGAGCGAAGGTTTCTTCAAAGTCAATACCTTCCTTCTGGCAATAACCCTGGGCAACTAGTCGAGCCTTGTTGCGCACCACAACCCCATCTTCACCTTGTTTGTTCTTGAATACCCACTTGGTGCCTATGGGGTTGCATCCTGGTGGTGGCTCAACTAATGTCCAAACTCGATTGCGGACAAAGTTCTCTAGCTCTTCTTGCATAGCATTAATCCAATTAGAATCAGAAAGAGCATGAGAAACGTCTCTGGCTCAAAAGATGCAACAAACGCAGATTCAGCAAACACAGCAAGAGAGGCAGAAGAACGCAAAGTTCTCTCAGTCAAATCACCTATGATGAGCTCTGAGGGATGGTCACGCTGAACTGCTCGGGTTCCCTGGTGATCTGAAGTCACCTCACCGGAGTCAGCAGCAGGCACCTCTGGACTCGACTGAGGGGGCTCGATCGTAGTGGAAGAAGTGATCAGAGGTCCGCCCTCATCCTCAGTCGAAGTGTCAGAAGGTGTGGATCTGTGGGGGATGCAGAAGGCCCACCCTCATTAGCGGCTGGAGTGTCATCATCTTCCTCGAAGATGGACTCTTCGAGCTCACCATCAGAGGGCTCAAAAGGAGTCAAAGAAGGCAAGGACTCATCAAAGGAAACCTCACAAGTCTCGACAAGCAGCTGGGATTCGAGGTTCCAAACACGAAAGCCTCGAGAATGCAAAGCGTATCCAAGAAAAACACCGTCTCAGCAACGAGACTCAAACTTGTCCAAATGCCCTCCCTTCTTGAGCACAAAGCACTTGCAACCAAACGCTCGTAAGTGGCTCACCTTGGGCTGTCTGCCAAACCGCAGTTCATATGATGTCTTACCAAGGTAAGCTCTCTGAAAGATGCGGTTGGCCAGATAGCAAGCCGTGTTCATAGCTTCAGCCCAAAACTGCCTAGGAGTCCTGTGCTCATTGAGCATCATCCTGGCCATCTCGACTAGCGTGCGGTTTTTTCGTTCCACAACGCCATTCTGTGGGGGAGTGTAAGGAGAAGAAAACTAATGGTCCAGACCCTGATCACTACAGAAGCTGACGAACTGAGAGTTCTTGAACTCAGAGCCGTTGTCGGAGCGAATTGCTCGCATCCGACCATTGTTCTCATTCTTCAGCTTCAAAATCAGGTCATTAACAAACTGAAATGTTTCATCCTTAGACTCCAAAAAGAAAACCCACGAGAATCGAGAAAAATCGTCAACAATTACAAGTGCATACCACTTCCCACCGACTGAGCATACCCGAGTAGGACCTACAGTGTCCAAATGTAAAAGCTCGCCCGGATACGAAGTCATCACCTGAGTCACAGGTGAGTGAGAAGCGGCAACCATTTTCCCATGACGACAGGGATGACAAACTAGATCCTTCTCCATCTTCAGCTTGGGCAATCCTCGGATGAGGTCCATAGAGCTCAACCTGACTAGCAGATCAAAACTCAAGTGACCTAACCTCCTATGCCACTTCTAGAGCTCAGAAGAAGATCCAGCAATCAAACAGCGAGAAGGGCCAAAAGAACTAGAGAAGTCAATTCGAAAAACTTTACCGAAAGGTAAAATCTGGCAAATCAAAGACCCTCTAGAATCAACCACAGAAGAATTTTCCTTCTTAAATCGCACTTCCAAACCATCCTCAACAAGTTGCGAAACAGAAATCAAGTTGAAGTTCAAATTTTTAACCAAAGCAACATTCTTCAAGGAGAAATGATCTGAAATGCGAATTGAGCCTATGCCACCTACTTTCCCTTGACCGTTGTTCCCAAACGTGATGTATTCTTTGGAGCTCGGGGAAGTGAGACTGGAGAACCATCTACGATGTCCTGTCATGTGGCGAGAGCATCCTGAGTCCATGATCCAAACATCCTCCAGTCCCCGGTCCTGCACAATCAGTGGCTGTAAGTGGGAGCAAATGGTCCGGCACCTGGTTTAGCAAAAGAGCTAAACCAGTGTCGAGCCATCTGCTCAAAAGATGGAAAGCGAAAACCATCAAAAGAGTTTGGACCAAAACGCGGCTCAAAGCGCGGTCCTTGGTTTTGCCTAACCCTGCGTCCACGAGGTCCAGAACCATAGCCAACACGGTCTGGAACTTTGCCAGAACGGACACCACCAACTGGAGCACGGGCAAGAAAGTCGTCTCCTCTACCACCACCTACACGACGCGGCCTGGCCTCCAGCCTCTCTCCACGCCGAGGAACACGCAGTCTACCACCCTGCTGGTAGAACTGCTCCTGTTCACCACGAGCTCTCTCTGCTCTCTCAACCCGCTTCCTTCTGAAGCAGAACTCCGCAAGATGCCCGTCTCTCTGACAGTACTCACAATGATAGGTGGGCTTCTTAGGATGTGGTTGAGGCTTGGGATGTTTGGGCTTAGTGGTGTTTGGTGTTGTCTTCTTGGGTTGAGAGGGTCCAGGAAGAGAGTCAAGATAAGTGTGGAGATGTTTGGGCTTTGGAACCCATATAGGTTTCTTGGGTGGAGCTTTAGGTGGTTCACGGATCACTCCATCCTTGGGCTAACAAGCCTGGGAAGACTCAGTGGAGTGAGTCTTGGGATACCTCTGCTCTGGAGTCATTTTGCTCCACTCCACTACCCAGCTAATGGCACTCTCAAAGTCAGCCTTGGTGTAGGTATAACCTACCCCAAACCCATCCTGCCTCTTGAATTGCTGGATCATCATGCCAAGATGTGGCTCTCTGGCACTGATCCAACTTAGGATAGAACGGAGGTAAAAGTTCTCATTTTGAGAATCTGCTAGCTCCTCTCTCAAGGAAGCTAGAACCTCCACCAGAGACAAGCAGGTCTCACACTCACTCTCTACTTGGACAGACTTTTCGGCTTTTAGCTTGATCAACTCCATTCTAAGAGACAGACAGTTCTCACAGACAGTGGGTGGAACTGACAGTGTCTCAAGCTCTAGCCTAGTCTGGACAAGCTCAGCTCTCAACCTCTCCAAATCACCCAAATGTTCATCACCCTTGCATTTCAGTTCAGCTAAGGCAGCTAGATGAGATGGGCAATCAACATAGGGTGCGACGACAGTGGCTTGAGCATCTTTCAGCTCCAGCTGAGCACTTTCAAGATCAGTGGCCAAAGCGTCCCTCTCATCAACCCTTTCTGTGTACCTGGACTTTAGAGTCGACAGGTCACACAGAAGCACCTCACACTTCGGGCACTCACTGCTATCACCCAAGCAAGGGGAAGAAGATAGACTCTCAATTCTGACGTTGGCTACGGCAAGCTCACTCTCTAACTCGTCTATCCTCTTCTTAGCCCCCCTAAGCAGTTTTTCCCGATACTTTAACTCCTGACGATTGCTCTCAAGTAAATCAACAATTTCTCATTCATAGGATGATACCTTGTTGTCGTCGTCGTCGGAGTCATCGGAGGAGCTCTTTTCTTCCCTATCCCTAAGAGCCATTGAACAGAAGCTCTTGCAGGATCTTCGGCGCTGGTGTGAGCGGCTCTTCGGCTTGTCTCCGATGGCCATGAAGCAGAGGCCCGCCGGATCGTCCTTGTCCTTCCCCTTTCTGATGGCGATCTCCTCGTCGCTTGAGCTCGATGAAGAGGAAGAAGACGTGGACTGCTTGGAGTAGCTCTTCTCCATCTCGGCGAAGAAGGCCTTGTCGCGCTTCTTGTACTCTCGCCGGTAGTCCTTCAGAGCCTTCTTGAAGAATCGGGTCTTCGGCTTGCCCTTGTTGAAGGATGAGCTCTCGTGCTTGCCCGAGTCATGGAAGCTGCAACCGTTGCCCTTCTTGTGTCCATTGCGCTTGGGGCAGTCGGCGATGAAGTGTCCTGGATCACAACACTCAAAGCATCCGGATTTTGTGCCGTGTCTTTTGAGCATTCTCTTATCATAGACACGACGCACCCGATTGTTAAAAAGACACAAATCATCATCTCCCAATAACTCTAGCTGGTCCTCAGTGATAGACATCAAAGAGAACCCAACACAACTCACAGAAGAGGGATCAACAGAAGGTGTAGCAAGGGCCAGGGATTTTGATCCAGAACCAGTGAGATTTGATCTCAGCTAGATATCTACCTCGGTGGCCTTCAGCTTGCTAAACAACTCAGAAATGGTCAAGGTATTGTAAGAAGTGCTCTCAACGATAGAGGATTCCTTGATCTCCCAGATCTTTGGGTCCAAGGTATGGAGAACCTTGAGCGACTGCTCGTGATCTGAGACTAACTGAGCTCCCTCAGCCTTGTTGTCTCGAACCTTGTTTGTGATCGACTGAAAATGACCAAACAGAGCCTCAACAGATTCACCTGGCTTCTGTGTGAAATTCTCATATTCACGCTGGTAGGTCTGATAGAGCCGAGCCTTGACCTGTGCTGTTCCCTCATGGTGTGCCTTGAGGGTAGCCCAGATCTCTCTCGTAGTGGAGAGATGACTCACACGCTCAAACTCAGTGGGACCTAAACCAGAAAATAGAATGTTCACAACCTTACTGTTGCTTAGATGTTGAGCAATGATACCAGCAGTACCCTGCTCAGTGACTGGCAATATGACAAACGTGGTGTGAACGCAAATGTCCCAAATGTCCGAACCCTGGCTCATGAGATAGGCTCGCATGCGAGTCTTCCAATAGTTATAGCCATAGGCTTCCATTGATGGGACCTTGCGAGGAGACGTCATGGTCACTACCGGGGTTTAGAACCGGTTAAGGTATGGAAAAACCCTAACCAAGCTCTGATACCACTTGTAGTACCGAAAGTAGCGACCAGAGGGGGGTGAATGGGCGCCTAAAAAATTCTTTCGAATCAATGGCCTGCTCCCAAAACCCAACGCATTTAAAAAACTTAAACAGCAAAGCGAGAACAGATTGACTAAGTCTGCAGATTTGAAGTCCGCTGATTCAGAGGTTGCAGATTCGAAGGTTGCAGATTCAGAGGTTGCAGATTCGAAGGTTGCAGATTCGAAACCTGCAGATTTGAAGTATGCAGATTCGAAGTATGCAGATTCGAAGTATGCAGATTCGAAGCCTGCAGATTCAAAGTATGCAGATTCGAAGTATGCAGATTCGAAGCTTGCAGATTTGAAGTCTGCTGATTCGAAGTCTGCTGATTCGAAGTCTGCAGATTCGAAGCTTGTAGATTCGAAGTCTACTGATTCGAAGTCTGCTGATTCGAAGCTTGCAGATTCGAAGTCTGCTGATTTGAAGTCTGCTGATTCGAAGCCTGCAGATTCGAAGCTTGCAGATTCGAAGTCTGCTTCACAGAGTTAGACTTCACACAAGAAAAAGGGACTTAGGCCCTATCAACTCGATCAAAAAGATATGCAGGAAAAAGAAAGCCTAGAGTACTAGTGTACTGTTGCTACAGAGAACTAGTACTACTTGCAAACAGCAAGAACTAGTACTACTCAGTGAAGATTCGAAGCAACAGAGACTCAGTTCTCAGGAATAGAAGTTGCTGCGCATCAATAAAGACCATAAAAACACTGCAAACCGAATGACAAGAGGAGGGAAGAGAATCTCACAGATTCAAGAAGAACAAATGGAATGCAGGAATTAAATCGCAGGAACAAGAGCCTGGCGGCGTACAACAGGAGAGAGAACGCAGGAGACAAAATGACCCAATAGATTAAAAAGTGAATTCTGGAAGGGGTAGTCCAACCCTAGGGATTTGGGGCCCTATTTATAGGCTGCCCAATGGCCTAGAATATTCCACCAGCCCCTTAGGGTTTTTACAGACGCTAAAATAAAGAAAATGAGTCTACTGCCCTTAGGAATTTTTACAGACACGACTGACTGACTGTGGGCCTAGAGATACAGATGACTTATCCGGAAGCTAAGCTTTCGTAGCAACTACGGCTTCTCTTCTGGACAGTCCGATACAAGATCAACGGTTGTCAGTTTTGCGCCGAAACTGACAAAGCCTCCACCGGCTTTGCACCAGGTACCCGGATTGGGCCGGCCCGATTCCGCAGCTCTCTCAGCCCGGCAATCACTCGCCGCCCATGTACCTGAGTCAATCCTGGTCAACAGCCCAGTGGGTCTTCTGCTGCTTCTGGCCCATGTACCCGGATTGGGCCAGCCTGACTTCGCAGCCTCCTCTGCCCGACAGTCGCTCGCTGCCCATGTACCTGAGTCACACGCGGCCCATGAAACAGCAAATCTCTTCTTCTTCTGTCCTCTTTGACTATCGTTGACAATGACTCATCACTTCTAGAGCCATGAGGCCCACGCTATTCAGCATGGCTCCTCAACAACTTTCATGAACGTGCTCCGGAGGGTGGTTTTCGCTCTGGCAGAGCTCCAGGACGTTCTAGATATGGTTTTGAACCTCGTGGTCATGATTTTAGGCAGATCCGAGGACCACGCTTTGAGCCGCGTTTTGTTCTAGACTCATATGATTCCTTCTTCTTTCCTACTTACGAGAAAATGGCTCGACACTGGTTTAGCTCCTTTGCTAAACCTAGTGTCGGATCGTTTGCTCCCACTCATGACCATTGATCTTGCAGGATCGAGGATTGGAGGACGTGTGGATCATGGATTCAGGATGTTCTCGCCACATGACGGGACACCGCAGATGGTTCTCCAGCCTCTCTCCCCTAGCTCCAAGGAATACATCACTTTCGGGAACAGTCGTCAAGGGAAGTGTTGGGGGCATAAGTTTTCCCTTGAACATGGGCCAAATGACGTCTGCCTCCAACAGCCTTCGGCCTAGAGCCCAACACTGTTGAAGCATGTTCCTATCTAGAGAATCTATTTCCAAGTTTCAAGGTTCACTTCGAAGCCCTCTGGAGCGAGGCCTCCGAACCCCTTCGGAGCCCTCCGGAGCGAAGCCCCCAAGGTCTCTTTAAAGTTTGCCAGAAGCTAAGTCTCAGGCTAGTTTCGAAGTTATCCTCCGAGCTAACTTTGGAGTTAACCTTCGAGCTCTGTTCGGAGTTAACCTTCGAGCTCCTTTCGGAGCTCCTCAGAGCCAGTCTCCGGACCCATTCCAGCCAATTCAAAGATAATTCTCCGAGAACCCAGTTCGGAGTTCAGTTTGGAGTATACTTCGAAGCCTACTTCGGAGTGTACTTTGAAGCCTTCCTTCCGGCTTCCGCCTGAAGAGTTCCGGCCCCTACTCTGAACCTAGAAATATCTACACCCTGCTACAATGTAAAAGCCATATCAGGGGCCCCTCTGCCCCTAGTATGTTGTTTAGCTGGTCAAGAAGTGACGTTTATTTGACACGTCTATAAAGCTGTAAAGCACTTTGTATAGTAGCTAGCTCCTTTTTCCCTTTTTGCCCCTATAAGCCTATGACTTATAGAGGGCATTATGGTCTTTTCCTTTGGCCTGCGTGCCTATAAAAGCAGGGCCAAGCCCTTGTAACAGGTTAGCCAAATCCACCATAAACTGGACGTAGGACTATTATCCCGTAGGGGAGGTCTGAACTAGTATAAATCTTTTCTCCTTCTGAGAGAACCCTTCGAGGTTCATTTTACACACCATACACACATACAAAACCTATGTTGTAGCTAACACAATTGCTACAACAGTTGGCGCCGTCTGTGGGGACCTTAGTCCTAAAAGCTAAGTTCTCTGCCACTGTCTGCAATTCGAAGTGCGCTTGAGGGGGGAGCTTCGAAACTTTATTGCTTCACGCACCCTCTGGCAAGGGGCTTCGGGTGTAGTTCGAAGGCCTTCTACGCCTTCCTCCATCCTTCGCGCTTCGGAGCTCACCCTCCGGCAAGGGGCTCCGCATCGCGTTTCGAAGGCCGCCAAAGCCCCAGGGGCTACGATGCAAGTTTTCACCCACCTTGCGAGGTATGTACACAGTCCGAAGTACAACTTCGATGTAAAAATTTGCAATTATTTTAGTATAAAATTGAAGCCCCACTTCACCTTAAAATCGAAGCCTTGCTTCAACTTTAAAGCAAAACTTTGTTCAATCTTATTTAAAATTCAAAGCCTTGCTTCGCTTTACAAAATCTGGAGTACCCCTCCGAAGGCTACACAGCGCCTCTAGGCCCGTAGCAGTGGGCTAAAGGACTCCGGGCCACTGGCTCGATGCGTCCAAGGACTCCAGGTCATCGACCTGATGCGTCCGGGATACGAAGGCCACTGGCTTGATGTATCCCAGAATTCCGAGATCCGTTCTCGGTATTCAAAGTCGAAGGTGGCTCAGAGCGAAGGCAGCTCACAATCACAGGTTCGGTGAATCCACACCAAATATCCATTCTCAGTACAGAATCAAGCTTCGAAGCCTTGCTCCGCTATCTAAACACGCTTCGAAGCCTTGCTTCCTGTGTTAAAATCTAATCTAAAATTTAAGCATTTCGAAGTCATGCTTCGCTTAAAATTTAAGTGTGTTTCGGAGCTTCGTTCACTCACAACATCCAAATCCAAGCATGCCGAAGCATGCTTCGCTTAATTTGGCTACACTGAAGCCTTACTTAGCTCCAAATTAATGCATTCGAAGCCCAAAAGAGGCCTTTGCTCGATGTGATATAAGCATCTGAACCGCCAAGAAGGCGGACCCCTTCACATTTTTAATTGCCCGCACCAGCAACGACTAAGTCCCTAGCTGCCACGAGCAAGGGGGGAAGTATGTATGCGAATTGTGCAAATGTAATGCGCAGTACGAGCGTGACAAGCTAAAAAAATTCGAAGCCATCAAACCATGTGAAGCATGCAGACGAAGTATGCAAATACAACAAATCTCATTCATTGAATGGTAATTGAGAAGTGTATTACAAATATACTTCGAAAACAAAATTATGAGTAGTCTGTGTCTAAGCCTAAGAAAAAGCGAGCTCGAGGCCCCATCCCTCGCTTGCCCTTCTTTCGGCCAGAGTCCCCTCGGTTGGACGAAGCCTCGTCGGAGACTACTCTCCCACGTCCGGTTCGTCCACGCCCTGAAGCCCACAGACCTTGTCTTCCACTTTGCAGGTTTGTCCAAGTCTGTGAGGCAGGCAGTGCCGTGTCGAAGGCAGAGAAGTCTAAGGCTTCATCACCTACCAAGGCCGTCCACGAAGGCTGTACCCCCTCGCTACGTGAGTCTACTATGAAGCAGCTTAAATCTGGCAAGGAGTAAGAACTCCGAAGGGGCTCCGTCTTCACGATAGCCAGCAGCTCCTGGGCTACTTCGGGGATGGCTTCGCCGTTAGGCCCCCTCGGAAGTTTAAACCGAGGGGGGCCTTCGGACCTAGCTACCTTGAGGACCACCCATAATTGGCGAAGTTCTTTAGAGTCCTCGAGTACTTCGAGGTCAACATTCGAAGGATGAGCTTGGGTAGGTATAAAGTACCCCCATATTTATATTAATAAATTGATAAGTTTTTACAAGCCTACAGCTAATAATTACAAAGAGCCTAAGGAGATCTACACCTTCGGAGGCGGAGGTGCCGACGTCGAAGGCTGAGCTGGCGAGGCATGTACCCTGGCTCGGCGAAGTCGTATGGCATTCTAGAGTTCGAGGACTGCTCCGTAGCCTTGGGCCTTCCTAGGCTCCTGAAGACGGCGCCAGGCTCCGCGGACGTCTGCCGGAGGTGTCACCAAGTGTTGGCCTTCGAAGGCCACCAGAGTCGCTGAGGTCGCTGCTTCGAGGTGGTTGCACCCCGCGCCATGAAGCATTTGCAACACCCCTTGACCCGCCACTCGGCCGGCCATCAAGGCAAAGCCCTTCAAAGATTGCTCCGCCGTCGCAGCCACCGCCTTCAAAAAGTCAACGCGGTCCCCAATTTGATCCTGACTGCCGAAATATGGAGCGCGACACTCGGTCCCTATTTGTTCTAGGACATCGGTTAGGCTCAGAGTGGCTTCGTCGACATTTGCAACGACGAAGTCTTGAAGGTAGTGGCTAGCTTGGTGAAGCATGGAGTTCTCCTCCGCCAGCTGGGCTCCGGCATCCTTTGCAGCTTGAAGCTCTGCTCGGAGCCTGTCGGTCTCCGACGCCAAGGCTTCCCTAGCCTTGTCGGCCTCGGCCCTCGTCGCCTCGGCTGAGGCTTCGGCTCGCCTTCGCTTCTCGGCTTCCACCGAGACTTCACATCAGAGGGCATCCCTCTCCTCCACCAAGCGCGTCATCCGCCTGTCCGCAGAGGTTGATGTTGCAGTTTTTAGTGCGAAGGCCTAAAAGAGTTCAAGAAAATCATAAGTGTTGATCGAAGACCAAAGTACGACTCGAAGGCTGCATAGGACTTTGCTCACCTGGATGAGGGCTTCGTTTGCGTTGATAAAGAGGTCCATGGGGCTCGAGTGGCTGAGTTGAGCCACCAAGCCTCCTTCCTCCGCAGCTGCGCAGCCCTCGCGGATGTCTTGGATGGCCGCCTCCATCATGACCCCCTTCGGCAGTAGAGGCCGGACAATTTCCTCCACCTCAACCTCCTGCACAGGCTTCAGCGGAGTTGGGCTTCAGTCCACCACCTCGACATGTTCATCGTCTCGAGGGACCCCTTTGTCACGACCGTTGCCTCCGTCTTCTTCAAACGAGGAACTATCGGACTCCGAGCTGCTGCCGCTGCTGCTGCTGCTGCTACCGGAGGCCTCCGCTGGCTTCGGTGCGGTGGGCCTCGCACCGGCATCATCTTCTGCAAAAAAGTTCAAGTCAATATCCACATATAAAAGAGAAGTATGTTTAAAGTGTTTACCTTCGTCGAAGATGTCTTCGAAGGTATAGGGGTCAATGTGTGCCCCCCGATCCTTTTGCTGCGAAGATGGCGCTTCGACCTCCGTGCCCGAAGCCGTCGCCGTCGAGGTCTTTGCTACCACCTCGGTAGCTGTTTCCTGAGCCCTTGCTGGCTCCGCTTCTGTTTGAGGGTTTGTGACCGTTGCCTCCTCCGGATTAGGGGCTTCGGTCACGAGGACCTCTGACCGAACCCTCGAAGCTTCAGGCTCGTCGTCGTCCCCCCTTTTCCTCTTTGAGCCAGTTGTCGAAGGTACAAGGTGGGAGAAGTCTAGCAGAGCCTAGACCTCCTCGAAGCCGAGCAGGGACCACACCCTATTCTAGTGCTCCCAGGTCCCCACCAGAGCAAGCCGTTGGGCTTGCTCATCAGGTGTCGGGGCCCCGACAACACGCTCTGCCACCATGATGGCCTCCTTCGGAGTCCTCACTTCAAGAGTGGCTTCATCAAGATTCCAAGTCAGAGTAAAGTTTTTTAGCGAAGTATGAAAGTGGAAAGGCTTCGAAATCTTACCAAGGCATTCTGTTGCCACTTCGTCTAGGCCCCCTCGGCCCGAAGGTTGGCAAAGGCCCTCCAGCCAAGAGCACGGAAGGGGACTGAGCCAGAGGGTGATGAACTCCTCCGTGAGGTTCCTCATGCTCATCATCGCAGCCACCTTCCGAAGGAGCGAGATCCTCAAGCAAAGGGTGTCGGGGCTGGTCTTCACCACGCCTTCGCGCCAGTAAGAGATAAGTGCATTGGTACTCCGAAGGGGAGAGTTCGCGCCGACGGAGGCATAGAACCACTCTTGATCCCACCTCGAGTACCATTTGTTGTTGGCGGCCCTCGCTGGGAAGGCATCTTGGTACTCCCTCCGAAGCTAGAAGTTGGCGCTTCTGAAGGCCAAAGCCCTCTTGACGTGGTCTGCACCCTCTCTCGGCTTCGGTTGGCAGTTGACGTCGTGAAGAGCAACGAAGATGTCGGCGCGGCCCTCGCAGCCTTCGGCCCTCATGGCCCATTCAAACACGGCAAGCGTCGCCACGACGTTGGGCGAGAGTAGAGGAAGCTCGAGGTTGTAAGCCTTTAGAACTTCTCTCAGCATCCCCACGGCTGGCAATCTGAGGCCGGCTTCAAAGAGGGCCTCGAACAGCACCACTTCGTCAGCCCGAGGCCTTGGTATAGCCTCCTACTTCACCGGCACTCAAAGTTAAATCTTCCACGAGATCTTCCATGCGCAGGCCATTCGAACAGACTCCTCTATCGAGATCGAGGTCCTCATCTCCAATGTTTGCTTGAACTTGTCAGATGGTGACCGAAGATCCTTCGGCCCCAACTGCCTCGCTGCAGGCTTCGCTGCCGCTGCTGCCACTGCCTGCGGTTGGGCGGAGCTTGAGCTCGAGCCCAAGGCCAAAGCCTTCGAAGCAACCTTCTTCGGCATTTTTGTGGGGCTTCGGCGCGAAGGGCGCTAAAGCTTGCGAAGTGGGATTCGCGCGAAGCTAAGGAGGAGAATAAAGCGAAGGATGCAAGGTGTTGAGAAGAAAGCAAATGAGAGGTGTGTCGAAGCCATGTGCGGTAAACCCCTATTTATAGGCGGTAAAAATCCCGACGGTTCGCGTGCCGAAGCCACTGACAGGTGGGCCTCCAACGAAGCTGAAGCGACCCGGCGCACTGTAACGGTTAGTTTTATAGCCATTGCGAAGTCAATTGATCTCCCCGAGGTTGTTCTGACAGCTGACGCAGGCAATTATTACCTGCGCAATTCGAAGCTGCCTTCGGTTCAAGCTCCGAAAGCCTGTTTTTCTCTGAAGTTGCAATTTTTACTATCATTTTTCCCAAGGGCGCACGCACCCCTTCGTCCCGAAGGCCTGCAAGTGAGGGGATACTGTTGGGGGAATAAGTTTTACCTTGAACAGGGGCCAAATGACGTCAGCCTCCGACAACCTTCGGCCCGGAGCCCAACACTATCGAACATGTTCCTATTTGGAGAAACCATTTCCATGTTTCAAGGTTCACTTCGAAGCCCTTTGGAGCAAGGCCTTCGAACCCCTTCGGCGCCCTCCGGAGCGAAGCCCACAAGGTCTCTTTAAAGTTTGCCAGAAGCTAATTCTAAGGCTAGTTTCGAAGTTATCCTCTGGTCTACCTTTGGAGTTAACCTTCGAGCTCTGTTCGGAGTTAACCTTCGAGCTCCTTTCGGAGCTCCTCAGAGCCAGTCTCCGGACCCATTCCAGCCAATTCAAAGCTAAGTCTCCGAGAACAAAGTTCGGAGTTCAGTTCGGAGTATACTTCAAAGCCCACTTCGGAGTGTACTTCGAAGCCTTCCTTGCGGCCTCCACCTGAAGAGCTCCAGCCCCTACTCCCAACCCAGAAATATCTACACCCTGCTACATTGTAGAAGCCATACCAGGGGCCCCTCGACCCCTAGTATGTCGTTTAGCTGGTCAAGAAGTGAAGTTTATCTAACACGTCTGTAAAGCTGTAAAGCACTTTGTATAGTAGCTAGCTCCTTTTTCCCTTTTTGCCCCTATAAGCCTATGACTTATAGAGGGCATTTTGGTCTTTTCCTTTGGCCTGCGTGCCTATAAAAGCAGGGCCAAGCCCTTGTAACAGGTTAGCTTCTCCAGGGCCATGAGAACCCTGGAACTCACTACACTACACCGAGGCATATTATGCCAAATCCACCATAAACTGGACGTAGGACTATTATCCCGTAGGGGAGGTCTGAACTAGTATAAATCTTTTCTCCTTCTGAGAGAACCCTTCGAGGTTCATTTTACACACCATACACACATACAAAACCTGTGATGTAGCTAACACAATTGCTACAACAGGAAGGTACAAGGTATTGGGTCGATTCGCATCTCTGATTATTTCTCCTCGAAGAATGTTGCTTTGGTTGGAAAGTTGAATTTTAATTTAATTTCTGTTTCGCAACTTCTTGAGGTTGGTTTAGAGGTTCGCTTTAAGAAGGGCATGTCTTTTGTTGTTGATTCTAGAGGATCTTTGGTTTGCCGGATCTTACCCTTTGGTAAGGTTTTTCGTATCGATTTCTCTAGTTCTTGTAGCCCTTCTCGCTGTTTGGTTGTTGGATCCTCCTCTGAGCTCTGGAAGTGTTATAGGAGGTTAGGCCATTTGAGCTTTGATCTGCTTGTCAAATTGAGTTCTATGGACCTTATCCGAGGATTGCCCAAGCTTAAGATGGAGAAGGATCAAGTTTGCCATCCCTATCGTCATGGGAAAATGGTTGCCGCTTCTCACGCACCTATGACTCAGGTGATGACTTCGTACCCGAGAGAGCTGTTACACATGGATACATTTGGTCTAGCTCGAGTACGCTCAGTCAGTGGGAAGTGGTACGTGCTTGTGATAGTTGATGATTTTTCTCGATTCTCATGGGTTTACTTTCTAGAGTATAAGGATGAGGCTTTTTAGTTTGTTCTTGACCTGATTTTGAAGCTGAAAAATGAGAACAATGGTCGGATGCGAGCAATTTGTTCGGACAACGGCTCTGAGTTTAATAACTCTTAGTTCGTCAGCTTCTATAGTGATTAGGGTCTTGATCATCAATTCTCTGCCCCTTATACTCCCCACAGAACGGCGTTGTGGAATGAAAGAACCGCACCCTAGTTGAGATGGTCAGGACGATGCTCGATGAGCATAGGACTCCTAGGCGCTTTTGGGCTGAAGCCATGAACATAGCTTGCTATCTAGCCAACTGCATTTTTCTTAGAGCTTACTTACGTAAGACGTCATATGAGTTATGTTTTGGCAGACAGCCTAAGGTAAGTCACTTGCGAGCGTTTGGATGCAAGTGCTTTGTGTTCAAGAAGGGAGGGCATTTGGACAAGTTTGAGTCTCATTGTTGGGATGGAGTCTTTCTTGGTTATGCTTTGCATTCTCGAGGCTTTCATGTTTGGAACCTATATTCTCAGCTGCTTGTCGAGACTTGTGAGGTGTCTTTTGATGAGTCCATGCCTTCGCTAACTCCTTCTTTTGAGCTTTCTGGAGATGATTAGCTTGGAGAGTCCATCTTCGAGGAAGATGATGACACTCCTGTTGTTGATGAGGGTGGCCCCCCTACACAGCCTACAGACCCCACACCTTCTGAGACTTCGACTGACGATGAAGACGGACCTCTGATCACTCCTTCTACTCCGATCGAGCCTCCTCATCCGAGTCCAGAGGTGCCAGTTGCTGACTCCGGTGAGGTGACTTCTTAGCCGAGTCCAGAGGTGCTAGTTGCTGACTTCGGTGAGGTGACTTCAGATCAACTAGGATCCCGAGTAGTTCAGCGTGATCACCCCTCAGAGCTCATCATCGATGATCTTACTGAGAGATCCTTACGTTATTCAGTTGGTTCTCTTGTTGTGTTTAGTGAGTCTGTGTTTGTTGCCACTTTTGAGCCCAGAGACGTTTCTCATGCTCTTTCTGATTCAAATTGGATAAACGCCATGCAAGAAGAGCTTGAAAACTTTGTTCGCAATCTAGTTTGGACATTGGTTGAGCTACCACCTGGATGCAGCACCATAGGCACCAAGTCGGTGTTTAAGAACAAACAAGGTGGATATGGGGTTGTGGTGCGCAACAAGGCTCGACTAGTTGCACAGGGTTTCTGCTAGAAAGAAGGTATTGATTTTGTGGAGAACTTTGCCCCTTTTGCCCATCTTGAGTCCATTCGTATTCTTTTGGCCTTTGCTGCTTCTAAAGGTTTCAAGCTTTTTCAAATGGTTGTCAAGAGTTCCTTTCTGAACGGGTATATAGAGGAGGAGGTATATGTTAAGCAGCCCCCAGGTTTTGAGTACCCTAAGTTTCCTCGACATGTTTTCAAGTTGCAGAAGGCTTTATATGGTCTAAAGCAAGCCCCCAGGGTTTGGTATGATCACCTAAAGCAGTTTTTCTTGCGGAATGGTTTTGTAATGGGTTCTGTGGACAAAACTCTTTTCTTGCTCAGAGTTGGCTCAGACTTATTGGTTGCTCAGATTTACGTGGACGATATTATTTTTGGTGGTTCTACAAATGAGCTTGTGTCTAAGTTTTCTGAGCAGATGCTCAGCGAGTTTGAGATGAGTCTCATGGGTGAGCTCAAGTACTTCTTAGGACTCCAGATCAAGCAGGCCAAGGACGACATCTTCATCCACCAGGGCAAGTACACACGGGACATGCTGAATAAGTTTGACTTTGGTGGAGAGCTGAAGCCTCAGATGACCCCAATGGGTACATCTGGTGGCCTGGACAAGGACGAGAATGGCGTCAAGGTCAACGAGAGAGAGTATCGAGGGATGATCGGATCGCTGCTATACTTGACTGCTACGAGAACGGACATTCAGTTTGTCGTGGGTTTGTGCACGCGTTTTTAGTCTTCACCACGCGCATCTCACCGGCAGGCTGTCAAGCGTATTTTCAGGTACCTTACTTATGCTCCTGATCTAGGTCTTTACAATTCTGCTTCATTGTCTCTTGATTTATCTGGCTTTTAGGACGTTGATTTCGGTAGGTGCCGGCTAGATCACAAGTCTACTTCTGGTACTTACCAGCTTCTTGGTTCTTCACTTGTATCTTGGTCTTCTCGAAAACAATCAGGAGTTGCGCTTTCTACTACTTAGGCTGAGTATGTAGCTGTTGCTAGTTGCTGCTCACAGTTGGTTTGGATGATTTCTACTTTGCGGGATTTTGGGTTGTTCTTCCTTTCTAGAGTTCCTTTGTTTTGTGATAGCACCAGTGCAATTAGTGTATGGAAAAACCCATGTCTTCATTCAAAAACCAAACATATTTATGTGCGTTTTCACTTTCTGAGGGATCAATATGAGAAAGGGGTCATTGATCTTGTTCATGTTGATACCCATCAGCAGTTGGCTGACATTTTTACCAAACCCCTAGATCAGTCTACTTTTGAGCATTTGAGAGGGGATTTGGGAGTCGTGTATCCTTTTTAGGATATTTTGAGTCAGTTTTTCTTTCTTCTTTACTTTTTTATTGAGTCTATTTGTGTGAGTTTATATCATGCATAATCATATATCACATTTTGACCTTGCTTCTGTTATATGATTGATATGCTTTACTTTCTCTAGCTAGTATATGCTTTTGATTACTTGTCGATGATCATGTTCTATTTTAGTTCACATGATATGTCTGATATTTGTCATATGCATATCTTTTCTGCTTTAAAATTGAAAAATGATCACCATTGCTTCTGGTAACTAGCATGTGTAGGGTGAGTGCTTTTGCTATCTTTTACATGTCTGGTATCTAGTTCCTTACTTAGATGCAGATATGCAACTTGGACATCTATATGTTTTAAACATGAAAAATGTGCTATAAAAATGATAAAAATTCAGAAAAATGAAAAACTCATACCTTTTTATGCTTATTTGAAAAGATCCAGGTAGGTTTGCTTTGTCGCATTGCATTGTTCTGGACTGCTTACCATAGCACTTTGGTATGAACTAGGACGGTGTAATATATGCCAAGACCAATGTCTTAAGCTTCTAATGGTCTAGTTCTGGCCTAGGCTTGACTAAGTCAGTTAGCGTAAGGTTGACATGCAAATAACCCCTCGCAGAAATGAAAAAGGAAAAGAAAAAGTTTGAAAATCTAAAAAGATGACAAGTTTGCTGAAGCACTTTGTTCTGGACAATGCTTATCTTCGTAGATATCAGTTAGATTTTACATCTCATGCTTTACTTTGCTTGTCAACTAGAAAATGTGGTGATGCTTTTGTTTGCAAAAATTGAAAAATGAATGCTAATGACTCTCTTTAGATATCATCTGTTGCACTGATCATGTCATGTATCTTAGACAGTATATCTTTTGCTATACCTATTAGATGTTGTGATTGCAGTCAATCATATCTAAGAAGCATGCTTTTTACACTCCACCTCCACGCCATTTGCATTCAAGGCGTATTTTGAGGGGGAGCTGCATTTCAGGGGGAGTTTGTGTCTATGTCTTTTTAGAGTGCACTTAGTCTCACATGATGAGTTCAATTGTCAACAAAGGGGAGAAATTTTGGGTGACTCGATTTTTTTTTAAAAAAAGTTTAGGGGGAGTTTTTGTCTTTCTCTGGGATTTATTTCATGGGGAGTTTTCAGTCTCTTTTGCCTTTACTCTTTAGATATCCTTGTTGATAGTTCTGAGATTGCACTTGTTTTGAGTCTTTATTTTTGGTTAACCATAATGACTGTTTTCTTGCTTTTGTTTGGCTTTTGGTCATTACGGTTAAACTTTTATTTTCTTCTTTTTATTTTCTTTTGTTTTTGTTTTTGTTTTCGTGTTTCCACATGTTTTGCAGGTTCTGAAGAATTGCTGAAGAGGGTGTTGACAATGCACTCATCAAGGGGGACATTGAGGAACCATGTTGAAGAGCATGGGTCTTATGGCTCCAGATGTGATGAGTGATTGTCAATGGAAGTCAAAGAGGGGACATGAAGACCTGCCGTGTCTGGGGCGCGTGTGACTCAGGTACACGGGCAGCGAGCGACAGCCAGGCAAAGGAGCCGTGGAGTCGGGTTGGCCTAATCTGAGTACATGGGCTAGGAGCAGCAGATGATCCACTGGTCTATTGACCGGGTTTGACTCAGGTACATGGGCGTTGAGCGATTGCCGGGGTGAGGAAGCTACGGGATCAGGTCGGTCCAATCTGGGTACCCGATGCGAAGACGGTGGACGCTTTGTCAGTTTTGGCGCAAAACTAACAACCAATGATTATCTTTATTTAGGATTTTAATATTCAGTATTTAAGTCCACAATATTTGTTATTCGGGTCAGTTGAATATTCTAAGGGTATTTTAGTAATTTCGAATTTTATTTTTATGAGTTAGTGTAATTTACCCTAGGGATAAATTAGTCTTTTCCTTTATTAGTGGGTTGCCTATAAATAGGCCCCAACCCCCTAGGGTGACAACTGTTATTTTTCCCGAGACTAATCTATAGACCACCGTTAGTTTTGATCTCCTATTTTTTCACTGGCGTTGTCGTTCTCCTTCCACCTGTCGCGGCTCTGCGCGTGAAGCCACAACAGTCATTGCGTGCGGCGTTCAAGATTTCCACAGCAGCGCTAGCCTAGCGCTAGCCGCTGCAGGCAGCACGCGAGCAGCCGCCGTCTCAGGAGCGACGATCGGCGTGTTGGTCGCGCCGCAAGCTGCAGCTGGACAAGGCATGTTTTTCTTTGGCGCGAAGAAGCAGCAGCGCCAGTTTTTTTCGTGCCCCGCAGTCCACGACTCGGCGCCAAGTGCGCAGCAGCCAAGGCGTGCTAGGCTTTTAGGTCTCATGCGGCGCGCAGGGCGCAGAGCAGCGGCATAGCAGCCGAGGGCGGCAGGAATTGCATTACAGTGGCCGGCAGATCAAAGTTGCGCGGCGGAAGCTATGGGCTAAGCCTGAGAGTTGACCGGTTGCGATTGCGTCAGGTTTTCTGGACGAGGCGCGCGAGTAGCAGCAGCTTGTGCAGTTTGTCCAGCGCGGTGACCGACGTGTGAAGCCGGCGATGCTTACCGAGATGGAGATCAAGCAACATCAAATGCAGGTAAGTTTTTTATATAATCTACTATTTTTCAGTTGAATTAACTAAATCAATAATTATCTATTTTTAATTAGCATGCAAATTTGGTTAGTAATTTCATAGGTCATTTTTTATCTGCTAAAATCTTATTTGTACTCGCATATTATTTATTTAAATATTTTTAGTCTGCTCGTATAAAAGGGAAAAAATTAAATTGGTCGCAGTATTGTTTTTTATTCTAATTTACATGCAATATATCAGTTTTATTTCTAATAATCTAGGATTTATTCATTTGATTAGTCTTTTATTTTTAGACTGCAATCTAAATTATTATTGATATATTTAGGTATTTTTCCCTATGCCATTAAATATTTTTAGAACACATTTTTATTTTCTGCAGTTATTTTATTTAGTTTAGTTTAGTTTTAAATATCATTTTATTTAGGACACCGGTCAGTTTTAGGCTACACAACTTTAGTTCCTGTGAGTTGCTTTGCTGTTGTTACTTGTTTGTCAAGGTGCTTGGGTGTTGGGATTAGGTCATTGATTGGAAGAATTTTTTAGGTGCCCATTCACCCCCCTCTGGTCGCTACTTTCGGTCCTATAGCAACAGAACTGATAAAAGATTCTTGACTTCACCAAGTTTTTGGGGCAGGATTCTTTCTCAACGATCGATCACATCAGCTGTTTTCTCACCCAGTGTGCCAAGGCATTGGCTGAGGAAGCACTCAAGGTCAGGTTCTTCACGTTGTAACTATCAGGATCAGCGTTCGCGTGGTTCTCATCATTATCGGTGAACTCTGTGAGAGGATGGGCAGATCTAGAAAAGAAATTTCAAAAGTATTTATTCGCCAGCATACATGAGATGAAGTTTACCTACTTGACGGCAGTAAAGCATAGGATAGATGAGTCAGTGCACTATTATGCATAGAGGTTCTACGACATGAGAAGTAGGTGCTATAGCTTGAACCTCAGTGACACACAATTGGCTAAGCTAGCATTCAAGGGACTCCTGAATCCAATAAAGGAAATATTTTCATCACAAGAGTTTGACAGCCGCTCACACCTGGTGCAGCGTGTATCGGCCCATGAGAGCTGATTCCAAGAAGCAAAAGGTACAGATATCAGAAGAAGGTGGTGTATACTCACGTGTTCCATTCATACTCTGATGAGGATAGCGGGACCGATGCAAAGGTCATCTTGGCCAAATGGACCAAAAACAAGAAGTAGATTGCGTGTCCCTAGGTAAAGGTAGTTGATTAAGAAGAAAAGTATGTTTTCGACATCAGTAAGGCTGATAGGATATTCGACCTATTGCTCAAAGAGAAGCAGATCCAGTTGCCACCTAATCATGTGATACTTCCTAGAGATGAGTTGAAGAAGAAGAAGAAATATTGTAAGTGGCATATCTCCCCTTCGCACCACCATAACGAATGCAAGGTGTTTAGACAGCAAATCCATTCGGCCGTGGAGCAAGGATGAATCATGTTTGATGATGGGAAGAAGCTGATAAATATCGATAGTCGCCATTTCCTGGTCAACATGGTGCATGCGCACTACACTGACGATCGACACGCGAAGAAGAGTAGTCAAGCCAGCAGTAGTGTCACTTCCTCGGGCCTGATCAGAAAATATGAAAGAAAATCATGAGAAAGGGTGGAGAACGAGGATGATTTTGATTACTCACGATTCAACCCCCATTGGAATTGTGAGTTCTTCAAATTCTACTGCAATGAAGGGTTGCGTTTGCCGTCAATGGATTACTTCCCTGAGTGTGGCAGCTAGGGCAGGTGGTAGGGTGACCATGATCTGTGCACCGACATGACAAGGCCGCATTGTAAGGACAGGTTTGCCATTCATTGGAGGTTGTTGCCGCCAAGGGCATCGATACTCGAAAGGCTCAGCCCCATCAACACCGAGGAAAACGGTCAATCGACTGAAGGCTGCGCCATGTTAGAAAAGCCATAGTGGTGCCCCAACATGATCTTGAAAAAGAATAAGAAAAGGAGAGTACAACGGCTAGGAAAGAAAGAACTGAAGGTGCAGAATCACAAGAATGAGACTGATTGGCCCCAAGGATCAAAAGTGAATGGTGAGTGAAAGACAAGGCCAATCACAATGATAAAAAGAAGCGGGGATAAACATGGTATTATTCCTCCCAACGGAGTATCAGGCTACTCCTTAAGACGATGTCGAGTAGTCTGATACAATGGCCCAACTAGCATTGACCCCGTAGCCATCAGTATTCGATAAGCTAGAAGATCATGAGTACGAGCACTTGAGACCTCTTTACATCAAGGGTCTGGTCAATCGGAAGTTGATGTCTAAGATGATGATAGATGGAGGGGCATCCATCAACTTGATGGTGTATGCCACCTTCTAGAAGCTGGGGAAAGATCTGGAGGACCTCATCAAAACCAATATGGTACTGAGGGACTTCGGCGGCAATTCATCAGAAACAATGGGGGTGCTAAATGCAGAGTTGATGGTTGGGAGAAAGATAGTGCCTACTACCTTCTTCATCATAGAAGGAAAAGGATCCTACAGTCTGTTGCTGGGGCGCAATTTGATTCATGACAATTGTTGTGTCCCATCAATAATGCAACAGAGCCTCATGTAGTGGGTTGACGATCAAGTGGAAATTGTCCCCACCAATAAATCGGGTCATGTAGTAGTAGCCGATTTATCGGTATGGGAGATGGAAGAAGTCGTTTGTCAGTGCGGTAGAGCTTGGGACAGTGATTTTCACAAAGTATCGACTGATGGAGTAAAACCAATTAACAATAACATCCCAAGCTTACCCTTTAAAGGAGACACTGACGAAATGGAAGGTAAACTCAGACAAGGCTTTGCCTCAACCGATGAGATATAGGAAGTATACATCAGACCCAGCGACAGACCGAGGCTGACCTTTGTAAGTGCTCAACTTCCCGATGTGATAAAAAATGAATTAATTGCATTATTACGGGAATACTGGGATTTCTTTGCATGGGAGTGTCATGACATGCCATGTTTAAGCTAATTGATTGTAGAACATCGGCTCCCAATAAATAAGGGGTATCAGTCATTCAAGCAGTCACCTTGGAGGTTCAAGGATGAAATATATCCAGATATAAAGGTGGAGGTAACAGGGTTGCATGATGTAGGATTCATAAGACCGTGCTGATACGTAGAGTGGTATCTAACATTGTACCGGTATGGAAGAAAAGTGGGAAGATTAGGATATGTGTTGACTTTGAAGATTTGAACAAAGCAACGCCGAAAGATGAATACCCAATGCCGATCGCAGACTTGCTGGTGGATGCCACGTTGGGTCACAAGATTATCAACTATATGGACGGGAATACGGGTTATAATCAGATTTTCATGGATGACGAAGACATCCACAAGATGACCTTCTGGTGCTCAGGCGCTATCAGACTTTATGACTTGGTGGTGATTACCTTTAGCTTAAAAAATGCAAAAGCAACTTACAAGACGGTCATGAAATACATTTTCCATGACTTGATCGACCTATTGGACGAAATATACATAGATGACATCGTGGTAAAATCAAGCAGTATTCAAGACAATGTGGTCTTTCTACATCAAGTTCCGGAGAGAGCTAGGAAGTACAGACTAAAAATGAATCTTGAGAAGTGTGCTTTTGGAGTATCGGCGGGGAAGTTTATGGACTTTATTGTGCATGAAATAGGGGTTGAGATAAGTCAGCGCAGCATCGAAGAAATTAAGAATACTCAACCCCCTACAGATAAAACCAATTTGCAGTTACTGATCAGGAAGATAAACTTTCTCAGGAGGTTTATAACTGATCTTGCAAGAAAGATAGAGCCATTCACTCCAATGCTGAAGTTGTAGCTTGACCAGGAATTCATATGGGGAGAAAAGCAGCAAAAGGCATTTGACGAGATTAAGGAATACATAGCTTCACCACCAGTGCTGATGCCGCCACAGAAAGGGATTCCATTAAGGTTATATTTGTCGACTGATGATGAAGCCATCGAGCTGGTCCTAATGTAGGAGATTGATAAAAAAGAGAGAGTAATTTTCAATCTTAGTAGAATACTTCTGGATGCTTAGACCCGATACCCCACGGTGGAAAAGCTATGTCTATGCTTATACTTCTCGTGCACCAAATTGAGACATTACATGTTGTCATCAGAGTGCTCCTTGATATGTAACACTGATGTCACTAAGTACATGCTATCAGCCCTAGTGTTGAATGGGTGTATTGAAAAGTGGGTCTTCGCTCTCACCAAATTGATCTTAGATATGAATCAGCTAGGGCAATGAAGGGACAAGCAATAGCTGATTTTATAGTCCAGCATAGAGATGAGGTAGTAACTCGTGTTGAGTCGACACCATGGACCTTATTCTTAGATGGATCAATGTGTCAGCATGGATGTGGTATAAGTCTTTTGATTGTTTCCCCTCGAGGGGCATCATTTGAATTTGCATATACCATCAGACCTTTCTCCATCAATAATCAGGTTGAATACGAAGCAGTATTGAAAGGGTTGCAACTATTGGAATAAGTGGGTGTCGATACAATAGAAATTTTTTGAGACTCTATGCTAGTGATAAGGCAACTATCAGATGAGTATGAGTGCAAAGACGGTATGCTGAAAGAATACCATGATCGGTCTCAAGCTATAATATCAAGCTTCCGAAGCATGACTCTTACTCATATCCCAAGGGAGCAGAACTCAGAAGCGAACGATTTGCCCTAAACAGCATCAGGATATAAGCCGATGGCTAGGTCAGTCGAGGTAGAGATCGTAGAAATAGGGGTCAATGATTGGAGGTACGGTATTATTAATTATTTGAAAAATCCTTCAACGTCGGCACCAAGAAGACTCAGATATCAAGCAACGAGATATGTGCTGCTCGGCGAAGACTTGTACCATCAGATGACCAATGGAGTTCTCCTCAAGTACATAAGAATCGAAGAAGCTAAAGTGGTGATGTGTGAAGTACATGATGGCATATGGGGAACACACCAGTCAGCAAAAAAATGAAGTGGTTGCTTTGAAGAGTAGGTTAATTTTGGCCGACTATGGTGGAGGACTGCATAAAATATTACAAGGGGTGCCAGGACTATTAGAGGTTTGGAGCTATTCAAAGGGCTCATGTATCGGCCATGAACACGATAATTAAACCCTGGTCATTTTGGGGGTGGCGCATCGTTATAATCGGCCAAATCTACCCAGCGTCAAGTAAAGGACATAAGTTCATATTGGTAGTTACTTATTATTTCACAAAATAGGTAGAGGTCGTTCCACTCAAAAGGGTTACTTATGTCGATGCCAGTGAGATCATCAGGGAACAAATAATATATCGGTTCAAGATTCCAGAGACCATCACCACAGATTAGGGGACATTTTTTGTATCGGAGGATTTCTAGCAATTCACAGCCAGTATCGAAATCAAGCTCTTAAATTTATCGCCATATTATGCACAAGCTAATGGTCATGCCGAAGCATCCAATAAGTGTTTGATCAAGTTAATAAAGTGTAAGATCAATGAGAAACTGAAGCGTTGGCATCGGTCTCTGTCAGAAGCACTCTGGGCTTATCAGATGGTGCATCACGGATCTACTCAAGTACCACCATATTAGTTATTCTAGTTCCATGAAGCAGTACTGCCCTAGGAAAATAACATCGGCTCATGAAGGATAGCACTACAAGACCAACTCATAGCCGATGATTATTATAATTTAATGACGGATGGCTTAAACGATCTAGCGTATGTCCGATTGAGAGCCCTTGAGAAGATTTAAGAGTACAAAGCAAGAGTTTCCAGGATTTACAACAAGAAGGTTTTAAGAGTACAAAGCATAATGTTTTGAGTTTTATAGGTCAAAGATCTGATACAAATAAAAGAATCAGAGGAGAGTGCGGAGGATTGCCCCGATCTCTCGCAACAGAATCACATCGACGCTTCAAAGAATAGCCTGATCTTCACCGTCCGAGCCGTGGACATCTTGGATGGAGCGGTGGTGATGTTGTGCATGGCGGATAAAACCGATGAGATGGCGTCCCTAGGCCTCGATCCGAGCCGGGAAGGAGGCCATAGTACCTTCCTTCTCAGAAATCTTCCGCCTAGAGTTGATCAAGTTGTAGTGAGGTGGCCGATGCTCATCCCGAACGCGGTTTAGGAGAGTACCCTCGGCCAAAATCGCATCATCATGGATCTTGACCGCATCCCACTACGACGTGCAACTAGCGCGATCATCCATTTGCTTCAGCACCCTCTTCACGTCTAGCCAATGGAACTCCAGGTATGCGGCCGGCGTAAGGGCATCAACCATCTTCGAGGAGGGGGAATCTAGGACGTTATTGAAATAAGCCCTTATCAGCCCCAAGTCATTGACCAAGACCTCCATCGGGTCCTCCAAGTGATACAGAAGGTCCTATAGAACATCCTTCACCTCTAGAGACAGCTAAGCCACGGCCGACATAGGAGCACCAATGACCTCTTCGTCCACAAGAAAAGGACCGATATCAAAGGGGAACGTCTAGACGAAGGATTATGAAGAAAGAAAGAAAAGTTATATAGGAAGCAACCATGTTATGACGGCAAGTGCAGAAGTACTTACGTTTGCTAGCATGGCAGGGGTGGTCAATTATGGAGCGCCATCGGCAGATGAAGCTATGGAAGCATCCTCTGTTTTAGCAATCGGGAGGGTGTCTGAACCTTCCTCTCCAAGACTACCTTGGTGGTAGACGAATTCATGGTATCCAGCATTGGCTGCATTCAAGGCTGGTGTTAGTTATGTATAAAGCAATAAGAAGATGAAGCAAGGAAAGTACCTGATGAGACCCATCAGCAGGAGGAACCCCAACATCGATCTCGGCGCTGACAATGATGGTGGCCCCGAACCCACTTCTAGTGCATCAGCCCTGATAGTTGCAGCCATGGCAGCAACATTAGCCGATACGCTAGGATAAACAGTGATGACCCTAGTGTATCAGCCTCGATGATGACTTTCACGATAGCATCCTCATTAGCCGAGGCTGGTTGGGCGCCAACCGAGTCATCGGCCAGCTAGTCGAACAACACGTAAAGAGATGTGATGTTAAGGGGAGAGGAGGGCTAGAACAAAAAGATGTTAATTACCAAGGATGGAAAGAGCACGTTCAACACAAGGCATATGCACACCTGGGCGAATGAAGGTGCATTAGCAGGAGCGGGAGCCATCGGAGCCAGAAAGGCTGGTGGCGTCAACTGAAGTGAGAAGAAAAAAGGCATCAGAATACATGACCTAGGTTGTCATCTGACGGATATAATATATGGCAAAAACAGAGCTAGGGAGATTGCTTGGGCCGCTCAAGCTCTAGTACAGCGGTGCGCCACCCTGGCGGGTACCTTGCACTTCCACGTCGGGGTCTTAACTCGCCTCTAGGTGAGCCACTCCGTCGCGGAAGGAGCTCCGCTACCTACATTGGTAGTGGACGATGGTAGTCTATACCGTATTGGCATGCCACTTTGGCTCACCGATGGAGCATCGATGTCATCCTCTTGTAAAACAAAAGAGAATCAAGAGGCAAAGGAAAAAGATAGAAGAAACAAGCTATGAGTTGCGAGAACCGGAACAAACCTCAGGATCGATATCAGTAAAGGATGAGTCCAGTGAAAGGCAAAAAATATTTGGAATGGTGGTTGATGATGTGCTGACTCGTCTCGGAACACCATCTCTTGTAAGGGACCGATGCTACCCTACAAGTGACCCATGAAGGGAACTCCTCAAGGATGATCGAATCGTCTATGGAAAAGAGACGACCAAACTATAGAGAGCTTGTCACTTCAACGTAGACCTGGATCTAGCCAATGAAGAAAAGATTGATCGGTAGTTAGCCAAAACCAAGATGCCGAGCGCAAACCATCGGATGATAGAACTCATATGATGGCCTGTGCATGGGACCAACTATGAAGTTGATTAGGAGAAGACAAGGAGAGATAATGGCAAGTAAGATGGCCTCGCTCTCCAGACTCGCTAGCATATCGGCCAAAGATAGCTGATGTGCATATTCATAGTAGGCAAGAGATTCGTAAGCATACCACATTATGTTGTCGCTGATAAAACTATAGTATAATGCTTTGAACCATCAGGACAAGAGATTGGCGGACATTCTTGCCCCCTACCAATAGGAGGCCGCCTTGACTAGGGATAGGCATTGAGGATTGGTCGGTGGGACGGAATCATGGTGATCATAAGGGAAATGAATTTGGTCAAGGAAGGGCTAGAGGAAACTTTGACCGTATATACATTAAGCCACAATTGGAGGAGCCACCAAGGCCACCAAGGTGACCTACCACATCACCGGCCGATAGTCAGGCCGATACCTAATAGAGGAGATAATAGAGGGAGCCAAGGAGGTATCGGCCGAGGGGGATCATGACGTTCGCGCCTAGCTGCTCTGCCAGAAATTGAAGATGAGAAGTGGGCCCAAGAATAGATCAACAAAAGAAGAACCTTTCGAGCCAAAGGTTAAGAAAAGCAACATATTCTCACTCGCCGACAGGGCTAGTATGTTTAGTGTGGTTTGCAATATATTTGGCCCAACCACCACTAGATTTGATGTCAAAATGGTGGGAGGGTTTGGAACGAAAAAGAAAGGGATCGTCCGTAGAAGTGATGTCAAGAGAATTCAAGACGACGACATCAAGAAGGTCGGGACTCATTAACCCATGGCCAAAAAGAAATGCATTTAACGCATCGGACCAGAAATAACAAGAAGATGCTAGCATCGGCTCATTTTGTTAGGAAGAGCAAGGAAGAGGCCGATGCAGTGTGCTATGCTAGTTTGCTTCCAAGAGCTATGCTCCGATGCGATAACTCGGAGATACCAGTTACGCCAGATGGGAAGGGGAGAAGGAAAAGCCATAAAACATTTGGCCCAGTCGGAGAAAAGCATTTTCGAGTTTTTTTAAAAGGGATGCACTGGGTCTTGGTTTCAAATGAAGTCAGTGGGATCAAGATTGTCCATCAGACACAAAAAGAAAGATGAGTGGATCTCCATGGGGATCAAATCAGGTTCTTCAAACTCTTTAGAAAAAGGCAAAAGGGAACAGTAGGAAAAAGGAGGCGAGAAAACCAAGAAAACCAAAGAACAACAAAAGGAAAGAATGTCGGAGACTTACCTTAGGGATGATGTCGTTGGTTGCCATCAGAAGAATTGCCGCAGTCTAGGATCAACGGATGAGCTGAAGACAACGAGCATGACGAGTCACAAGGGTGCTTGAGGAGAACGACAATGAGCTTGAGGGCTAATGTGAGAACAATATGCTGAAAGTGTGAAGAAGAAAAGAGAGAAGTGGTTGGGGATACTTATAGAGTAAAATAACTCCTTGGCAGTCGGGTCAAGCAAGTTACACTAGATTTGTTGGGTCCACCTTCAACGTTCGGCAAAAAGGTAATCATGAGTATAGTTTTCGAAACTCTGAGATCTTTGTAGGCCCAGGATTAGGGGAACATAATCTTTAGTTTAAATAGCACTAGTATAAAACTATGTGGGATGAAGCCTGGTCCAACAACGCCGCAAAGAAAAGTAGATATGTCAGACCAAGTGACATCTATCACAATCGTGAATGGCCAAAGAAGAATATGCAAAAAGGAAGAAGAAAGGATGATATGATATGGATCCAGTACATGTGCATTGTTTTATAAAGTGCTAAAAGATGAAGGGTTTTGGCTACTAATAATAAATTTGAAAAGATGTTACGAATGGACATTTGAAAAGACGTGATGGCAGAGGGTGATGATGACCGATAATTTGAAGCATTGGTTACCCTTTAATGCTCTAAAACTAGGGGCATGTGTTCAAACCAAGATTTGGTAAAGCCTAGGGCCACTAAGGATGTCGCATGATCAACATAAGTCAAAGAAGTCGGTCAAAGGTGATCAAAGAAGCCCATCCATATCATTACAACATGACCAGATATGAAGGAGCCGATAGAGATAAGAGAAGATAAAGATGATCCAGAACCGGTTACAACATAGATTACTTGGGCGAAAAGTATCCGAACTATAAATATGTATCTAATTAGCTAGGTTTAGAGGACACACACAATCAACCACAACAAAACTACTTTTTCTGCGCATCGCCACCCTTGGGTTCCCAAGGTTAATCTCGGCGGGGCTTGGCACTCGGAACTGGGCTGCATCTTTCTGATCTCCGAAGAAGAGGTGAGTCTCGCCACCCCGATGATCATGTCGGCTAGGTTAGTGTTCATCAAGGCTGAATCGTATCGATCTCTTAAGTCATTGACCCGGTCAGTGTGATCGCGGTTTATCTTGGTGTATTTGCTAGGTCTAGGCTCATCAATTTGATCTCTTAAATTGATGTGAGTTAGGTGTTGTAGTTCGAGACTTCATCAGTTAGGTTTGACATCTTGTTCTATTGTATCTGGTTCATGTAGTGTACCGTTCATCTAATAAATTATGCCTAATGCATTGAAGTGTTCTTGATTTCTCGTAATTAGAAATTGTCTTCGTTAAGTCTGATCTTTCAGTTACGATGCTTTGGTGATATGGATGCATTGTTTGTTGGTATGCCGAGTTAGTTTTGTCGGAGTACAAGCCAATAGGTTATCTTTAATTGTACGACATATTGTACATCCATCTAGGAGGTGCTCATCGTCCTTTACGCACGAGGACTTTCTCCTATCGGTCGATGGCATGCTCATCCGATAACGTTGCCATGGTCATCATCCCTAAAGCCGATTAACGCATTTATTCGTAATTGTTTTATTCTCACCGCAGTCATCGGCTTCGCTACTAACGTTATTTTCTTTGGTCCCTTATCACTTGCATGGTCAAACTAATTGGGACGCTCAGAACCCTTTTTCTCTAAGATTGTAGGACCTGCACTAGAGTTAAGCAGACCTCCCAGGCCATGCGTGTGACCCAAAAAATACACTAACAAACCTACAATGGACAGTTTCAAATGTACTCTCAACATCAAATATTTTTGTCCTCATGACCAGATGTGCTCAATTCAATGGAGAATCATTCTATTTGCTAAAGAACTGATGATATTACATGATAAAGTTTTATTGAGTTTACTTTCATGTACACAATTTTATGGACAAAACCATGTGTTACGTGACGACCTACATAATGTGAAATCGACGATGGTTTCATGTAAAGAAAGTGTAACAACCCTAATTTTTAAAAGGTAAAAATAAATCCTGAAATAATGAATTTCCTGAAAAAAGATTATTTTATTTTCTTTAAAGCTAAAAATGTTCAAATAAATAAAATCTAGAGAAATAACTCTAGTCATGGTCTGAGAAAAAATTATATTATGATCTTAAGACCAAGATATATTTCTAAGAATTTTTACAGATTTAAGAACTCTCGCAAGTAGCTCATAATTTTTAAACTATTCTTTAGCAATTATTTTATTCAGGAAATGAATTTAAACAGTAATGGGTCGTCCTCTTTCCTTTCTCTCTCTCCAGCGGCCCAACACGTTTTCCCTCGCAGCCCCTCACTAATAGATGGACCCCACCTGTCGGTGCACTTTGCCTCACGCAGAGCCCCTAGCCCACTTGTCAGCCCCCTTACCCCTCTCTCCGCGTGCGCCTTGGCCACCTATCGGCGCCGACCATTGCGCCCCTCGCTCTTCATACGTCGCTGACCGGTGGAGCCCACATGTTAGCTTCATCATCCCCATGACGTCGCACCCCCGAGATCCCTAGCTACCATCCTAACTTGCCAATCCGCCTTCGCCGGCCCCCTCCCCTCGAATTGATGCCTGGACCTTTATTTACCTCAATGTCGGCGATCGTTTCCCCTCGGATCCCCTCGCATTAAGCCCCATGACGCGGTAATTACCGAATAAACCTCGCTAGAGTAAAGCCCTCTCTCTCGGCTTTCATGCAAATGGACCTTCCCTTCACTACCGACGACCTATAAAAAACCCTTCTGGCCACCGCATTCAGCCTCACACACTCGCGTAAGCCCC
Organism: Zizania palustris; assembly: GCA_019279435.1. Classification (NCBI taxonomy): domain Eukaryota; kingdom Viridiplantae; phylum Streptophyta; class Magnoliopsida; order Poales; family Poaceae; genus Zizania; species Zizania palustris. The sequence continues at coordinate 42,210,779 of JAAALK010000285.1, read as the reverse complement.
GCAAGATCAAAGACCGGCATTGCAATCTTGCGCCACCGCCACATGCTCGCCCTCTAGTCACCGCTCTGCCATCACTGGAGTCCACCATCCACCTCCACCATTGACCTTGTTGTGACCGCCGTCGCCTCCCCGACACTGGCCACCCCTCCATCCTTGCTGAAGATCGCTAGAACGCCGTCCCCATCCGACCACCCGAACCACTTTGCCACCCACTCGCTCGTCGCTGGCCTCGCCCCGACGATCCCGAGCCCATCTCGGTACCCTTGTGATCGCCGCCTGTTCTAGTTCTATTTTAGCCTTTAGATCTGGCTGTCGGCCATCACTTTGCCACCGTGCCCAACTAGCCCTGCTGTCGTCGGAGACGACGACTAGGACCAATCTGACCACAACATGTGCTGGATTGAATCCAAGCCATCTGATCACTATGCGACCGGTCTAGATTAGATCATGAATCAAGCGCCTCGGATTAAGTGAGACCGCTCCGTTGACCGGTATCATGAGATCCTGGCCATCGGATTTCATTTAACCGCCCACTTGCATCTGGATCGCTGGATTGTACCACTTCGCCCCGTTTTAATATCAGCTGTTGGTGTCTATTTAATCACCCCGCGCGTACTTTGACCGCCGCGGATTTCGATCGACAGGTCTATCTTGATCCGGGCTAATGTGCACAGTACTTTGGTTCACGTGGACTCGGTTCACCGTGGACATTAGATTTAAAATAAATTACAGAAATGGTTTTAAAATCTAAAAATTCATAACTTCCTCGAATTAACTCCAAATTTACCATTCAAATTTGAGAGAGTTTATCTTT
>JAAALK010000285.1:42174597-42208965 GCA_019279435.1 Zizania palustris | reverse complement strand
AGGCTTGGCCTCGGAGACGGCTCGGCTTCGCGCGGAGCTCCAGGCTTCGAAGGATGCCGAGGCCGACAGGCGAAGGAGATCGAAGAGCTCCATCAACGGGCTCGGGACCTCGAGAGCTTCGTCGTGGCCAACCTTGGCGAGGCCACCCAGAGCCTGACCGAGGTCCTTGAGAAAATAGGGACCGAGTGCCGGGCTCCGGAGTTTGGCGACCAAGACCCGATTGGGGACCGCGCCGATTATTTGAAGACGGCGGCTTCGATTGCGGACGAAGCGCTGACAGGCTTCGCTCTCATGGCCGGTCGCGTCGCCGGTCAAGGAGTGTTGCACATGCTCCACGCCGCGGGGTGTGACCACCTTCGGGCGGCAACCTCCGTGGCCCCTGTGGCCTTCGGGGGTCCGCACTTGGTGACGCCTCCGGGCGAAGTCCGCGGGGCCTGGCGGCGGCTGCAGGATCCCTGGAAGGAGCAAGGCTGCGAGGCAGTCCTTGACCTTATGAAGGCCTCCGACAACGCCGGTTCAAGGGGCCCACTGACCCGGACAAGCCTTCGACCTCGACGCCTCCGCCTCCGAAGGTGTAGATCTCCTTAGGCTTCCTTGTAATACCTAGCTGTAGGCTTGTAAAGACTTATCAGTTCATTAATACGAATGCGGGGGTTTTTTATACCTGCCCAGGCTCAGCCTTCGAGCGTAGACCTCGAAGTCCTCGAGGACTCTGAAGAGCTTCAACAGCTGTGGGCGATCCTTGAAGTAGCTAGGTCCGAAGGCCCCCCTCGGTTTAAGCTGCCGAGGGGCCTCGGGGCGGAGCCATCTCCGAAATAGCTCAGGATTGCTAGCCGCTGTGAAGACGGAGCCCCTTCAAGGTTCTTTACCTTTGCCTCCGCGAGCGGCCTTAGCGAGCGACGAAGCCCTAGATTTTTCTGCCTTCGATACGGCACCGCCTGCTTCGCGAACTTGGAGCGACCTGCAAAGCGGAAGCCGAAGCCTGCGGGCTTCGGAGCCTGGACGAGCCGGTCGAGGGAGAGCGGGCTCCGATGAGGCAACGTCCAGCCGAGGGGGTCCCCGCCGAAGGAGAGGCAAGCGAGGGACGGGGCCTCGCACTCGGTTCTTCTTAGGCTTAGATACAGATTACTCGTAGTTTTGTCTTCGAAGTATATTTGTAACATACTTCTCAATTCTCTTAATGAACGGAGTTATTATACTTGCATACTCGTTTGTATGCTTCGCATTGTTTGGCTTTGAACGCTTAGCTTGTCACGCTCGTACTGTACCTTACATTCGCACACCTCGCATATATGCTTCCCCCTTTGCACGTGGCAGTTAGGGACTTAGCTGTTGCTGGTACGGGCAAAAATAAAAGATGCGAAGGGTGTGCCTTTTGGCGGCTTGATGCATGAAGTTTATTCAAGCGAAGGCCCCTTTGGGCTTCGAATGCCTTAATTGGTGCGAAGCAATGCTCGGCTGCTGAAATTCACTGAGCGGAGCCCTCTTTTGGGCTCCGTACGCGCTAACTTGGTGCGGAGCAGGGCTCTGCATAACCAGTTTAGCGAGGCATGCTTCGGCACGCTAGGATTTGGATGTTGTGCATGAGCGAGGCTCTGGAACGCACTTAGATTTTAACGAAATAAGACTTCGAGACGCTCGGGCGTATATCATATTAACACGCGAAGCAGGGCTTCGGAGCGTGCTTGGGTAACGAAGCTGGCTTCGGAGCTTGGTCCTGTAATGAGAAGGATAATTGGTGTGGATTCACCGAACCTGTGATAATGTGAGCCACCTTCGACTCTGAGCCACCTTCGACTCTGGGTCACCTTCGACCCTGGATGCTTCGGGTGCGGAGCCGGAATCCCTGGGATGCTTCGGGCGCGGAGCCCGGAATCCCTGGACGCGTCGGGCCAGTGGCCCGGAGTCCTTTTAGCCCACTGCTACGGGCCCGGGGGCACTGTGTAGCCTTCGGAGGGGTACTCCGGGTTTTATAAAGCGAAGCAAGACTTCGGTTTTAAATAAGGCGAAGCGTGGCTTCGGGTTTTAAATAAGACGAAGGGTGGCTTCGGGTTTAAATAAGACGAAGCATGGCTTCGGTTTTGAACAAGGCGAAGCGTGGCTTCGGTTTTTTGAACACGGCGAAGCATGGCTTCGGTTTTTGAATAAAGCGAAGCATGGCTTCGAGCTTATGTTAATGTAACTGCAGGTTGGTGCATCGAAGTAAGGCTTCGGGCGGTACTTACCTTGTAGCCCTCGGGCTCCGATGACCTTTGAAACGTGGAGCGGAGCCCCTTGCCGGAGAGTGGGCTCCGGTCTGCGGAGGATGGAGGAAGGCGAAGGTGGCCTTCGATCTGCCCTCGAAGCCCCTTGCCGGAGGGTGCGCGGAGCGAGAAAGCCTCGATGCTCCCCCCTCGGGCGCACTTCGGGTTGCAGGCAGTGGTAGAGAACTTAGCTTCTAGGACTAAGGTCCCCACGGACGGCGCCAACTGTTGGAACAATTGCATTAGTTCCAGCAGGTTTTTCTGTGGGGGAGTACGATATGGAGAATGAACCTCGATGGGTTCTCACAGGAAGAGATAGGGTTTATACTGGTTCGGGCCTCCCCTAGGGGATAATAACCCTACGTCCAGTTTGTGGTGGATTTGGCATGGTGTGCCTTGATGTGGAGAGGATAACTCCAGGGTCTCATGGCCCCCTGGAGCCTGTCCCCCTTACAAGGGCCTGGCCCTGCTTTTATAGGCACGCAGGCCTTAAGGAAAAGACCAAGATACCCTCCATGGGCCCTTAGGCTCATAGGGGTAAACAGGGAAAGGGGGCTGGCTACTGTACACGGGTACCAGACAGCTTTACAGCTTTACAGATGTGTCAGGCTGCGCCAGCCTTTGACCAGCTAAACGACAAGCTAGGAGCGGAGGGGGCTTCGGAGTGCACCCGAGGGGGGGCTCCGAAGTGCTGCTTCGGCGGGTGGCCTCCGGTTTTGGCTCCGGAGGGTGGCCTCCGGAGGGTGGCCTCCGGAGGGTGGCCTCCGAACTGGACTCCGGAGGGCGGCCTCCGGGCTTGGCTTCCGGAGGGTGGCCTCCGAAGGGTGGCCTCCGGAGGGTGGCCTCCGAACTGGACTCCGGAGGGCGGCCTCCGGGCTTGGCTTCCGGAGGGTGGCCTCCGAACTGGACTCCGGAGGGCGGCCTCCGGGCTTGGCTTCCGGAGGGTGGCCTCCGAACTTGACTCCGGAGGGCGGCCTCCGGGCTTGGCTTCCGGAGGTGGCCTCCGAACTTGACTCCGGAGGGCGGCCTCCGAACTGGATTCCGGAGGGCGGCCTCCGGGCTTGGCTTCCGGAGGGCGGCCTCCGAACTGGACTCAACTAAGGGCTTCGAGCCGAACCTCCTGGTTTGGGGGCTTCGAAGCTACAGGCCTCGGGAAGCATCTTGGGACCTGGAAATAATACTCGAAGAAAACAGGCTCGACAGAACCCGGCACTGGGCCGAAGGCTGTCGGAGGCTGACGTCATTTGGCCCTTGTGTAAGGGAAATATATTCCCCCAACACTTCAGTTGTCAGTCGCATGAGCATGCGTGACATGGCAAAAGAGTCATCGCGCTCTGAATTCCACCCCTCGGAGCTGACTGGCCGATAGCGTTCCAACACGCTTTGGAGGGTGAGCTCCATAGTCTAGGTAAGACTTCAACTTTCCTGCAATAACATGTTAGACGAAAAAATAACATACTTATAATGGAGAAGATAACACGATCCACTGAACGAGTGCTCGGAGCCCCTATGGTGGTCGAAAGGCAAAAAGAATAGAACTTGTGGGGAGCTAGGAACGCTCTAACAGAGTATGGGGGCCCTCAGAATGGTGCCTCCTCCTCTGCCATACTTCAACCGACTAGAGCGGCCCCCGGAAAAGGAAAGCCATCGCCGAGCCTTTTAAGAAAGCCAGAGGGACCCCCATTAAGAAGGGGAAGAAAGTAGCAAAAATTCCTCCTCAACTGACCCCAGCATCATCTGCCTCATCCGTGGGCATTCGGAGCTCAGCTTCGGATGACTCTGGGAACAAAGGCTCTGAAAGCAGGGGCTCCGACGTCCAACTAGCGAAAGCTTTCGTGAACTATCTTCTAGAGGGCGATGAAGACGAAGCTGCAGCCACAACCGAAGCTCCTGCACGAGAGGCTACGGAGGCGGACACGGCACACACTCCAACACCCGCCGCTTCGAGTTCATAGCTGGAGACAGCCGTCCCCAACTCTCCCGTAGCTGGGGTGATCACAACAGAGGTCGAGCCTTCAGCGGAAACTACACCGGAGAGGACTTCGGGGGACGACCTCAACGAGATTCTCCGGATGTACGAAGTCCAGGAGGACCCGACCATTTTACCTCTGGGCACCTCTGAAGGTAGGCTCCGAACCTTTTGCCTTTTTCACTTCCTGCAACAGTTATTGCACACAAATATTCATCGAGTACCTCAACGTTGTAGGTGTATCGAAGGGTAACGTAGCCTCAGCCGCAGACGAAGCTCCAGCTTCTTCCGGGGTTGCGGCTCCGATGGACACCTTGGCTCCACTGGACACCCCGGCTGTGGCGGCGGGAGCCATCTCTGTGGACGTGGTTCCGGCCGAAGGGACAGCCGTCGAAGGAGGATCTACCTCTACCGGAGTCGCGCCTCCGGCCTTCATACCGAGGACGGGAAAAATCATGACAAGCCTTGGACTTCCTCCTGCTCCGATGACAACACCCTCTTCCAATGAGCCTTCGGGAAGTAATTCGGAGGAAGAGGCGATTGTAGATGACCGCCGGGCTTTGTCTTGGCTCCCTTTGTTGGCTCCCTTTGTTGGCTCCCTTCCTGGAGCAACGAACGGGTCTCCGGGCGCTTCTGGAGCCATTGGCAGAGAAAGGCCAAGAAGTCGTAAATTCCGACTTGGTCTCCGTCTTGAGCGAAGCCAAAGCCCCGGAGCTTAATCTAGCCCTCGAAAGGGCTGCCCTTCAGGTATACAAAATACCACAAATATATTTAATTGACAAATGTAACTACTCGGTACTTACTTGCTCCTTTTGCAACAATTTGTCCTTGCTAGAGCGGCAGCGACTTCCAACGAAGCCGAAACCAATCGGCTCAAGAGGAAGGTTACCACCCTCCAAACCGCGCTCAAAAACTCCGAAGACAAGACACTTCGGTTGGAGGAAGAGCTCCTCGAAGAACGGAGGGATAGAGCTGCCACCGACGAAGCCCTTTGGCTCGAACAGCAGAGCAGTAGCACGCTCCGAACTTCGGCCCAATAAGCTGAAGCCGAGTGCTTGGTGCTCCGAGCGGAGGTCGAGAAGCTCCGGCAGGCGGAAGCTACTTCGAGCGCTCAACTGGTAGAGCTCCAAGGCTCTCTCAAGCAAGCGATGGCTCAGTAAAGCTCCCTGCTATCCTAGATGGCCGAAGTATCTGCTGCTGCTGCAGGGCTGGAGGCGGCAGAGACGAAGAATGCTATAATAGTGGAGCGTACCTTGGATGCCCTTCAGGGTACCTTGGAATACTTCGGCACCATGTGCCCTTCGTCTTCTGTTGCGGTGAGTGAGCCCCTCGACCGGAAGATGAAGAGGATTCAAGTGGCGATGTCGCTGATGATGGGCTCCGGTGTCCGGTACGGAGAGATCTCCGGACAATGTGTTGGAATCGGAGTCCTCCATCACCTCGAATCCCTTGGAATTTCCGTCACTCCGGTTGGGGGTTCGACACCTGCAGGCTTTGCCGACGAGAACTTGTTGCGTCCTTTGCAGGATGTATCCTCGGCTTGGGAAGCTTTCCGATCAATCTGGAAAATGGACCACAAGGCTGTAGCCAAAGCTTGGATCGACGAGGCCTGTCGGCAAAAGCGAGCACAAACAAGGCCTCCACTTCCGGCTTCGCCAGCTCTGACCCCTCCTGCTCCGCCGACCGACCCGCGGGTCTAGTCTTATAGGGTGTTTAAATATGTATAAAAAATCTTGTAAAGCCCTTTGGAATAATGAATGAAAAGTTTGTAAACGAAGAACTTGTTTGAATGTCTATCCTTTTAGGTTTTGCCAAGTCCTTCAGAGTTTGACTTCGAAATACTGGAAATTAATGAAGGGCTCCATCGACAATGGTCAGTCCTTGAGAGCTTAAGGCCTTACCGCCGCTCTCGCTTCTCTGTTCCTTGCGGAGACCAAGGAGAGATAGCCTCCGAAGTTTGTCACGAAGTCTTAACTTATATCAAGGAAGAGGAAAAGGAGAAGACATCTTCATCCTCCGAGCATGTAGATTGGTCTGATTCGGAGTATCAGGCCGAAGACCCTGCGGAGGCTAACTCCAAAAGGCTTCTTATTGGGCTGAACTTCAAGAGGAGCAGAAGAAACTGCGAGCTTCGAAGGAGAAAAGAAGCACTCGAACTAAAAAGATAGTTTCGACGGCTTCAAGCTCCGGAGGTCAAAGTAGCCATAGAAGTAGTTCTAGAGGCCGAATGGGTCTCCGATTTTACCTAGGCTTACACAAAATTTCTCTTGATGTAAAAGTATGATTATTAAATTAATATGAATTGCTTCGAAAGCATCTTGTTGTTCCTTACTCTCCTACCCCTCCTTGTGGGTTGGGGACCTTACGCATTACAATAAGGTCCATCGGACACAATGATTTGCACAACAATCTGATGCTTCGCACAACACTTAGTAACCATACGTTACTTTTTCGTAGAGTTCTTCAAACTATACGTTCGTATTATGATGTTTGTAAGTTTCGGAGCTGACTTTATACTCGCAAGATCCTATACTAGTCGCTTAGGACTTTAAAAGTGTCTCATTGGCCAGAGCCTTGAAACCTTATTACTTGGACACCTTCGACTCTTTTACAGATTCTTCGAACCTAGAGGTCGGAAATATTTTCCTTTAAAGTCCTTAGACTCTTCTACGGATCCTAACAAGCCGGAGCCTCGAATTCGTAGGTTGTCCACCTTCGGCTCTTTTACAAATGCTTTGAACCCGGAGGCCAGAAATTTGTTCTTTTAAAGTCCTTAAACTCTTCTACGGATCCTAACAAGCCAGAGCCTGGAATCCGTAGGCTGGCCACCTTCGGCTCTTTTACAAATGCTTCGAACCCGGAGGCCGGAAATATGTTCTTTTAAAGTCCTTAGACTCTTCTACGGATCCTAACCCCGCCTAAGCCTGGAATTCGTAGGCTGGCAGCGGAGCCCTTGAACCAATGCTTCGAAGGCCATTGCCCAGGTCCTCGGAAAGATGCTTGACTCCACAAGCATCTCCGTTCTCCTGATGCGTCCACCAGGAGTAAGGGATATTCGAAGAGCAAACAAGATTTCAAACCTCCACTTTTATTTAGAAAGGAACTTTTACAATTGATTACATGAAGCCCCTAAGCGTAATAACGCTTAAGGTGCTCCGCATGCCATGCATGTTTCAACTCTTCCCCTTCTAAATTAGCTAATTTAAACGATCCGGGGCACCCTGAGCGTAGGATAATATATGGTAATTCCCATTTATTTCCTAACTTCCCCGGGGCTATTACACTTCGCAAAACTAAATGACCTGGCCTAAGCTCGTTCAGCTTTATCTTCGGGTCATACCATGTTTTTGTTTAGTCTTGGTACTTCGTCAGATTGGCGACAGCTCGGAGCCTTGTTTCTTCTGACAAGTCTAGCGAAGTGTTCCTCTCATATTCGTCTCCAGGTTATACTACGCGAAGGGATCCACCCCTAAGCTCCGTAGGAGTCATTGCCTCATCTTCGAATAGCAGCCTGAATGGGGTAAAGCCTATGGACCTAGCTTGAGTGGTCCGAATGGACCATAAAATCTTAGGGAGCTCTTTGACCCACAGCCCCTTGGCCAACCCAACAATCCTTTGATTCAGACCAGAGAGAATATTCCCGTTGGCTCGCTCGACGGCTCCGTTGGACTGTGGGTGGCACACTGTTGTGAAGCATAACTTGATGCCCAGCTCTTCACAAAATCCTTTGAATGTCTCAGCTTCGAACTGGGTTCCATTATCCACAGTTAGCTCCCTTGGTACTCCGAACCTACATATAATATTTTGCCAGAAAAATTTTTGCACATTTCCTGAAGTGATAGCCGTCAGGGGTTCTGCTTCGACCCATTTAGAAAAATATTCAATTGCTACCACTGCAAACTTCAAGCTGCCTTTTGCCATTGGAAAAGGGCTGATGAGATCTAAGCCCCACCGTGCCATTGGCCATACCAGGGCAATAACTTGAAGTGATACTGGCGGACGGTGGCTTCGTCTTCCCATCCACTAGCATCCTTGGCAGGTTTGAACCAACTCCTCTGCATCTCTTACAATTGTCGGCCACTAGAGCCCCTGTTGAAGTGTCTTCCCTGCTAGAGCACGTGGGGCTAGGTGGCTTCCGCATAAACCTTCGTGAATGTACCGAAGTATGTCTTGGCCTTCGGGTTGAGAGATGCACCGGTGTAGAGGAGAACAAACTCTGGCTTTGTATAACACTCCATTGACAAGCTTATAATTTCGAGCCCTTGCTTGCAACCTTCGGAAGTCCGGACCTTCTGACGAATCTGCGCTACCTTGCAAAACATCCATTAACGGAGCCCTCCAATCTGTAGCTGGGATGCAAAGGACTTCTGCGGAGGGTAATTGATTGACTGTAGGCTTGACTAGTTCTTCATAGAAAGCACCCTCCGGGAGGTCCAATTCTCTGGCTGCAGCCTTCGCTAGAATGTCTCAAGTTGATTATCTGCTCGAGGGATACCTCGAACAGAAAATCCTTTGAACGCTCCTTCTGTTTTGCGGATTTCTTCCAGATACTTTGCCCGATGTGGGTTCCTTGCTTGAAATATTTTGTCAACATTCCCTGTGACGACTTGGGAATCTGTTTTAATTATTATCCTTGCTTCTCCAAGTGCCTTTGCCTTTCGGAGGCCTAGCAGGATTCCTTCATATTCTGCGATATTATTGGTGGTCTTAAAGTTGAGACTCGCAGAAAACATGGCTTTTTGCCCTAACGGTGATATTATTACAGCTCTAGCTCTGGCACCAGATGCCTGATAAGCTCCGTTAGAAAAAATTGTCCATAAAACTTCAGAGGGCTCTTTCGAGGCCCAAACTGCAGCTGGAGTCCATTCTTCTACGAACTCAGCTGTGATTTGGGATTTGATAGCTGTTCTCGCCGTGAAGGAAATTCCGAAGGGGGCTAGCTCGACAGCCCATTTTCTGATCCTACCCATAGAATCTTTGCTCCGAAGCATGTCACCAAGAGGATACGAGGTAGGAACGATTAGGTTATGCGCTCGAAAGTAATGCCTTAGCTTCCACGAGGCCATTACTAGGGCATAAGCAAATTTCTCAAGCTCGGAGTATCTTGTCTTTGTTTCGGACAAAGCTTCTGAGACGAAATAAACTGGGTTTTGCACCAGCTTTCCCTTAAGCTCAACTTCTCTGACCAGTACTACACTTACTGTGGGGCCTGTTGCTGCAAGATAAAGGAGGAGAGTTTCTTCTGGGAGGGGCACAGTAAGTGTCGACAGGCTTCTGAGGTATTCCTTGATATCATCGAAGCTCTTCTGGCACTCCGGCGTCCTGTTTAATCTTTCGAACCCCTTTAGAGCTTTGAAAATTGGAAGGCTTCATTCGGCTGACCTGTCCAGGAATCTGCTGAGAGCTGCAAGCCGTCCTGTTAGCTTCTAGACTTGCTTCAAATTTTCTGGTGGAGCCATTCTTTGCAGTGCACTTATCTGCATTGGGATAGCTTCGATTCCCCTACTCGAAACTAAGTACCCTAGCAGTTTTCCTGCTTGCACCCCGAATATACATTTTTCAGGGTTGAGGCAGACTCCACATGCTCGAAGGCTCTCAAATGTTTCAGCTAAGTCTAGACTATGTTGGTGCTTTTCAGCACTCTTTATTACTATGTCATCCATATAGGCTTCAACATTTCAGCCTATTTGGTGACCTAGAGCCTTAGCTATTAAACGTGAGAATGTGGCTCTGGCATTCCGCAAGCCAAAAGGCATTCTTACATAACAAAATACTCCGGATGGGGTATGAAACTTGTCATGGCTTCGTCTTCGCGCTTAGCCAGACTTGATGATAACCAGAGTAAGCATCGAGGAAACTCAGCAATTTGGAGCCAGCTGTAGAATCCACCAGCTGGTCTATTCGGGGCATAGGGTAGGGGTCTCGCGGGCATGCTTTATTTAATGATGTAAAATCGATGCACATGCGCCATTTGCCGGAGCCCTTTTTCCTGACAAAAATAGGGTTGGCCAACCACTCCGTGTGGTCTACTTCTCTGATGATGCCAGCCCTTAACAAATTTTTCGCTTCGATCTTGGCGAGGTCTGCCCTTTCCACAGACAGCTTATGGAGCCCCTGACGTACTGGCCTAGCCTTCGGGTTGACGAGCAAGCTATGCTCGATGATACTCCGATCAACTCCAGTGATGTCTTCGTCAGTCCAGGCAAAGATGTCCAAATTTTGCTTGACTACTTCCTCCAACGAGGCAGCTATCTCCAGAGATAGCCCCTTGCTGAACTGTATTGGGTATTCTTTACCATACTTCAAAATTATTTTCATCACGACATCACCTTCCGGGCTTGGCTTGAGGGAAAGGCCCTACGAAGAGTTCGAAGACTTCGGAACCTCATCGGTGTGCTCCTTCACACTGTGTACTTACCGAGGGTCTAATGGATGGCCGTGACCATACTCCGTTCTTCGGGCTACATCTTGGTCTCCTGAAATAGTAAGAACTCCACCTTGTGTGGGCATCTTGAGACATAGATAGTTGTGATGTGCTATAGCCCCAAACTGGTTCAACATCCCCCGTCCGAAAATTGTGTTGTAGGCATATGGGGCATCGACAACGACGAAGATCACCTCTTCCACCCTGGCCAAGGGCCCCTCTCCGAAGGCAACCTCGAGGACTATTTGGCTAAGGGCAACGAGAGGCGGACCTGCAAAACCATGAAGTGGCCGGGCCGCCGGAAGTAAATGCCTCCGAGGTATGCACATTTGATCGAAGGCTTGGACAAAAAGTATGTCTGCGGAGCTTCCGCCATCCACCAGGACCCTTCAAACTTCATCCCCAGCTATATCTGCTGAAATGACCAAGGGGTCAGCATGGGGGAACTTCACCCCCGCGGCATCATTGGCAGTGAAGGAAATAGCTACATGAGACCATTCAGGCATTCCCTCCGTGGAATGTGAGGTCCCTATGTGTCCCACTTCACGGACGTACTCTCGTCGCTGCCTTTTCGACATGTTACCGAGGGTCTCCCCTCCGGAGATGGGCAAGACCACTCTCTTGCCGCTGTCTTGGGGGTCTTCCTGCTTCGGTGGTGGCATAATGTTGGCCACCGGTAGCTGCATGGGGGCTTCGGGGACACCGGCTCGGTCCACAATTTGCACAGGCTCCGATCGTGCCACTAGAGGGGTTCGATCCAAAGTACCTCGCCCGGTACTTCGTCCTAGGTATTCACCCCGAAGGGTCAATACCGCCTTGCAATCCTTCGTGTCATGGTTTCTATTGTCACCATGCACGCAACAGAAAAAGCTATGGCGCCTGCCAGGTATTCTTTCTTGGGGCTCGGTGCTCCAGCCTTGAAGCTTTGTGCCTGCTGAAAGTTGGCAGGTGCCTTCGGAATGGAGGGTGCAATGCTCAACACCTCCGAGCGGAAGTTTTTCTTTCCCCGCCTGTGATTGTTGAAGCGATTGTCTTGAGGGGGTTGCGGAGAAGTTGAGGCTTCGGCCTCCATCTTCACTTCCCGAAGGGCTGGTGCAGGTGTTGTGGCTCGTCGAAGACAGCCTTCCTCTACCTTGTCATACTATTCGAAGTATGCCATCAGCTATGCCATGGATGACACAGGCTTCTGATGAAGCTTGCTGAGGAGATCGGGGTTCAACACCCCTTCGCGGGCGGCGTCGACTACCGAATAGGTAGACAAGCCTTTGATCTGCGATTTGGTGTGGGTGAAGCGCGTGAAGTATTCCCAAAGCGTCTCCCCTGCTCGCTGCTTCACCTGAAATAAGCTCCTCATCAACATCGGAGCCACAAAGGTACCTTCGAAGTTGCTTACAAACTTCCTCTTCAACTGCTCCCAGGATTTGATCGATCCTGGCTTCAAAGACCATAACCATCGGAGAGCCACACCTTCGAGAGCGAGGGGAAAACACTTTGCCACAGTTTTACGCACCCCTCCGCTTGCTTCTATCGCTGGGGCATATGAACAAGTGAATTCTCCGGGGTCAAACCCGCCGGAATACTTGTGCAGCTTTGAGACTTTGAACCTGGGATCGAAGGGCACCTTTTGCAAGTCCGAATGTAGCGGAGACTCATCATTGAAAGATGCGTTCTCAGCCTCCTCCGGGACTTGAACAGCTTCAGGAAGGTTGCGAGCACCACCATCTTGAGGCCCTTCTAGAGCATGGGTGGAGGCTTGGGAGCGGAGGCGATCAACGGCCTCTTGCCTCCACCTAGCCACTTCCTCCTGAAGTCGCGCTACCTGAGTAGCCTCGTCCTCAGGAAGGTCTTAGTCTCCATCGGAGGGGAGCTCCGGGTCTCGGGAACTGGCATAATCAGTTTGGAGCACCGTAGGATCAGCCTGAGGGCCTCTGGGTACTCGACGTCCAGTGACGCCTTCGGGGGTTGTTGGATCAGTTGAGGGTCCTGCTCCGTTGGTCCGAGGGGACCTTCGGGGAGGATCCAAGACTAGGCTCCACTTGGGAGGCATAGCTAGTGAAAAAGAGGTACGAAGACTGAGGACTTTGATTGGTTTGGGAAGGCGAGGAAAGGCCTTCGAACCGCACTAAGAAGCCCCTTACCGAAGGGTGCGCGGAATCTTGGGACTCCGAAGCTCCCTCCACAAGTGCTATTCGAAGTGCAGTCAGCAGTAGAGAACTAGCTTCTAGAACTAGGGTCCCCACGGACGGCGCCAACTGTTGGCGTAAAAGATTACGCTAACAGGTTCTCTAAAATCAAGAACTAACAAACAGTGAATTTGTGTTAAGAACTATCTCAAGCCTCTGAATTGGATAATAGCTTAAGTAGTCCGAATATGTGTATTGAATAGCTGAGTATTCGATGCCTATTACAGGGTAAGAAGGGGGGTATTTATAGGCAAAACAGTCTAAGGAAAAGACTTATTTACCCCTCAATTACAACCGACATAGTGGAAACTATTCGGTACCCTGAACAAGGTTAAATGGTAATATCCACCCGGAGTAGGTAGATAAGCCAAACATCTTATCAACCTTGCAGTTTTGCACCGGAGCTACATATCCTGCGAAGGGTTCCTTCGGATTGTAAGTCGAAGCACCCTTCGGCTTAATGACTCCACACCTTCGGGCATAAGCTTATCAGCTCCGAAGCTGACAAGTTATCTTGAACTGTTAATCTCTAAGTCCTGAAGGTGAAGTATTTTCCCCCAACACATATGGGCATGGAAAGATAACTTCAGGAGCTTTCCAATGACGTTGGTTTCACCTCAAATTCCTTCTAGACCAGTAGAAATTGTCTTAACAAGATAGAGTCCAGAATCTATTAGCATGTTATTTTCTGCGTTATTGGGCCTTTGGGTCGTGTATCAACTTGAGCCCATTAGGGGTGCATCCTAAACTACTATAAGGTGTTTCTACATCTATCTAGGTTTTGGGCGGTTAGTTTACACATTGCTTTGATAGCCGATGCTTCACCGGATTTATAAGTGAACCCCAATTCACATATTCCAATAGAATTTTCAATCTGATTGTGTTTTCTCTGTTCTTCCTTGTGTTATTCGATTCGCAAGCAAGGATTAGCATTCTTGGCGAGGTAAATTAGGTTGTTCTTGGTTGATAACCAATGGAGCAGTGGTGTAGTGATTGCAAGAGTCATTCTCGTGGATCGGAAGCCGGATCGTCAACATCGAGTTCTCCACAAATCGTTGTTTATCCCCCACCTTATGGAAGATCAGGCCCCCCTCTCTCCATCACACACCATTCTGAGCGACAAGCACTTTACCATCTTCTATATTGTAGAATAGTATCCTTTGGTTTCCCTAGGATACCCCATAAAGAAGCACTTGTAAGATTTAGGAGTGAGCTTGTCAGTCATCAAATGTTTGAAATACGCCTCACAACCCCAAATCTTTAGAAAAGATAAACTAGGACGCCTCCCAGACCACATCTCATATGGTGTCTTCTCTACTGACTTAGATGGAAATATATTTATTATGAAAGTGACAGTTTCTAGAGCGAGTCCCAAGAAGGATAATGGAAGATCAGCATGACTCATCATCGATTGGGCAATGTCCAACAAAGTGTTGACATATGTGTGAGGGATCATGAATCGTTACCTTCTAACGCGAGACGCACTAGTGTAGTGGAAGGAGATGTTGGGGAAGTGCATCCTCGCTTATCCTCATCTCGCTCTGCCCGTTCCTCGATGATCCAATCGGCGAAGACTGGCGATGTCCATGTAAATAAGACGATGAGCATTGTTGTTCGAGCAACATCTCCACGGAGTCCACGCAAACACAGAAGGATTGCTCCCACGCTGGCGTGCTGGCACCACTCGTGAGAACTGGGGAGAAACCTCAATATCAACTTTTCAGATCAAGAAAGGGAGAGGAGAGATTCTAGGTGGCTAGGGTTTAGATCTAATCTAAACTGCAATTGATCTAATCTCCAAGACCTCCTCCTCCTCCCTTTATATAGGGCTATGACCTTGGGCCCAAATCCAAGACAAAAGGCCTAATAGATTCAATCTATTCGCTCGCATTAGAACTTCCGATTCTAAATCAGAACTTCCGATCTGAACTCTCTGTTTCAGTTCTGGAAATTATCGGAACTTCCGATACACTATTGGAACTTCTGGTCCATCGGTACTTCTGATGATACCAGAACCTCAAAATTTCGATCAACCATCAGAACTTCCAGGTTGTTCAGAAAATAGAAAACTTTCCTATGTCAAACCGGGTTGGAACGTCCGATGAGGGCATTATTATCGGAACTTCTAATTCCAAATCGGATCTTCTGATCTGCCCAATTTCCAATTCCAAGTCGGAACTTCTAGTTTTAACTCTCTATCTCTAAATCAGAAATAATCATAACTTTCGATTTCAAATCAGAACTTCCGATTCCAAATCGGAACTTCCGATACCATATCGGAACTTCTGATTTAAGCTCTCGGCTTCTAATTCATAATCTAATCAGAACTTCTGATTCCGAATCGGAACTTCTGATCCTCCAAGAATTTTCTTGGGTACAATTCCTTTAGGGTTTGCGGTGGATGTTGCCTGGCTTGATGCATCCACTGGTGTGTGGAAGCATCGGACCAGAGTTCATTCCACACAAACTATGCCATGGCTTCATTTACTAGAAGCACAATACTTGTGCGGTCGATCATTGGTGATGGACAACAGTTACAACCCGTCATTGATGACTCCAAACAGTTATGGGTGATAACTACAACCCATCACTATCGACTCCCCGCAGTGATGGGTGGTAGTTACTGCCCATCACTGAAGACTCCCACTTATAAATAGGTGAGTCCCAAAGTGAATCGGTACATATTCAATTCTTGCAACCCTAACCCTAACCTTTATCGCCATCATCACCATTGTGCTCCTCGCCGCCCCCACCATTCTCTGTTCCATCATGCATGGCTATCTGTTACATCCCATGTGGCCTATGTCTCGCCATCCATTCCATTATGCATGTCCTCCGCTCTGCCATTCGTTCCATCGCACGTGGATGACCCTACTCGTCATGTGCCACCTCTGTTGCATCATCCTCCACCTAAGGTCCTCCTCCTTTGTGTTATATGATGCTTTGTTCATTTTTGTGTTAAATATTTGCTCTATGATGGCACTAACCTAGTTCTCAATATGATGGTTAATTAATTTGCTCAATGAAGATAATGCTATTAATTTGTGCAATATGAGGATGTGTGTGATAATTTAGTTTAATTTTGTTGTTTTCACAAATTTATTCTTGCAATACAATGCTCTCTCATTAATTTGTGCTCTATGATGCTTTGTTCATTGTTGTGCTCAATATTATTAGTCCTACATTTAATTCAAACAATGTTGTTTCATTACATGCTTAACATTATTATTGCTTAGTAATATTGCTTAATGAACTAGTTGTCGCACACACCTATGATTTAATTTCACTACATGCATAGCAAAAGAGCAACATATAATAGTCATACACTACTTGAATGGACATTATGTCCAACTACTCATCGCCGCTAAGTGGAAGATTATAAGGTACATTGACTCGGCAAGACCAAAGGGGCCGAATGGCGAGCGCACCGAGATGCACTTCTCGGTAGTCAAAAGTTTAATCGATGAGTAAGGTTTTATTCATTTATTACAAGTTAAACCTTTAAACTATTCTTGTTTAACTCAATCTTATTCTACCTCAATACAGAGCTTTCGAATCCGCTGCATGTATTAATAAACCAAAAGCAACATGATGCCTACAATTGGTTCATAAAACTGCAATACCTATAAGTCTCTAAATGTTTACCCTTTCAAATTTAATTTGTTATCCAAACTAATTGTCTATTTCCATCCTAGTGCCATAGTCAACCTCTTTCAAATTTAATTTGTTATCCAAACTAATTGTCTATTTCCATCCTAGTGCCATAGTCAACCTCCTGGTAACCAATGTGGGTTTTGTGTTGCACACTATATGATGTTGGCCCTGAAGATAGCAGATCTTAAATCACCCATCGTAAGATATTATCATGTGTTTTGTTCTTATGTTTCATTTACGTTTCACTTATGTAAACATCGACTAATGTCAAAACCTCAATTTACAGGAATTCAACCTACCTGGAGGCAGTCTTAGCAAGACTGAGTTGTCAGAGATCCGTTCATGACTAGCAGTATTCCTCATGAAATAAGTTTTTGCAAAGAATAGCGCTTTCCATTATAACGGCCAGAATTAATGTTTTAATTTGTCATGTAACACTTGCAAACATTTGGCGAAATATATGAAATACAATTTTAATTTGGTAGAATCACAAAAAATCAATGTTTGCTTTATCAGTAGAATATACAGGCACAAAGAATATGATGTCATATCAGCATTCCTTTTTTCCGAGATGGCAGCGTATATGTGAAACAACAAACAGTGTAGATAGTAAAATAGATACAGTAGTCCCAACTAAGCAAAGTCACGACTCCCTTATAGCAGAAATCTGCTTTTGTTCTTCCTCTGCTTTTCTCCATGCAACCTGGGAAACCAGTAGAAACATTGTGAGGCGTGGTCCTTTTGACATGTTTAGATGATGGGTTAGTAACATACATAGTGTATCAGAAATGCATAATTATTACCTTGTCCCTCTCGATAATTTTCATTTGGTATTACGGGTAAGTCAAGAAAACATTGACAGAAATGATGTTTCATGATAACAGGCTCAACAGAAGGGCATCAACAATTAAGCATAGTCTTGAGTTTGTATATACATCAAAGACATGGGAATTACCTTGCCATTGATGATCCATGTTGGAAAACCTTCTAGACCAGTAGCTGCACATTCAGGAGCCATTTTCTTTCCCTTGCCAGCTCCATTATGAAAACATTCAACATAGTCCAGAATTTTTGTAGCTTCTTGACCAAAAATCTGTATGATCACATGGTAAGCTAAAGCTACAAAGTAAAGGCATTTACTACATCCAATTTGGAGATTTAGTGATGCACACAAATAAAACAAAAGATAATCATAACCTCAGTATAGTGCAGAAGCATTAGATGGCGTGGTTTCCCCACTCAGAGTCGGCATCACAAAATATAAAACAAAAAAAATCAATTCCCTTTTTTAATATCGGAAGTTTCATTTCTTTGAACATTGTATGAACCCAGGGCATCACATTTTTTTTTGCTTAGCCTTATTTTTTCTTCGGTTGGGTTGGGGTTGAAATGCCCTGGGAGCTCATGTATACTGTTTTGTGTACAACTTTATGCTAACAACTCATGCAATAATTAGTATCTCTGTACAACCTAAGGTCCATAAACAAGAAAGCTTAGCTACCAGCCAGTCGAGGCCTCAGTCCACATGGTTGGAATTCTTGTTTGGGCTGAAGTAGTCATAGTAAAACCCATTGCAAGTGTTGATCTGTCATGGTTGGAGATAGAAAAGATAAGAACTGGGACACTGAATTGCACAACCAACTCATTCATTTGACACCAGCAAGGCAACAACTAAGGTGAAGTAGTTTGTTAGTACTATCTAGCATTATACCACTGGGTCTTGGGCGTCATCCTGCTTGCACATCACCACGACACGCCGGTGTTGGTCCCAACAGCCATCTTGGCTGCCCAGTATGCATAGGGCTTTGCATCACCGCCTCCGACTGACTCCATTGACCCAAACTCATTCTCCACCTGCCCAAATCAGTATCACACCAATCTCAATTCAGCTCCATTCTTAGCTACATTACACAATGCAATGGAGCAAAGAATGAATTTCTTCTTCCGGATTCACCTGAGACATGATGATTGGGCCGCCCTGCCACTTGAACAACCCCTAATATTTCATCATCGACACAATCTTCTCAACAAACTTCTGCATCTCAGCCTACGATTGCAAGCAGCAGAAATTAGGCACATCATTTCCACTAATTCTTAAACAATAGAATAGATCGAAATTGTTTCTTGGGTGCCAGAAATACCTTGAACGGGCCATTGTCCGTCTCGAAGCTAATGCCGGGAACATACTTCAGCCAGACAGGAAAGCCCCTGCAAGACCAACCACTAAGAACGCAAGCATTGCAAATGTTTTCAGCTGTAACAACTTGCAATAAAAATATTGAAACTGCAGCTGCTATATTTTTGCTCCAAATCTAGAGAAGCTATAATTCAGTAAAGGGGTAACTAAATGTTTTGAGTACCCAAAGTTCCACTGGGAGCAGACATAGGGGACGATGCAGAGGAGGACGTAGAGGCCGGCCTACTTCACCTGCTTGATTAACCTGACCAAATCGTACTTGTCACTGAAGTAGTACTGCTCATGAAGAAGAGGAGGAGCTCGTTAGGGAAGAACTCGTGGGAAGAAGAGAGGAAGTAGCAGTAGCAAATGCGAGATGAAAGTGCCAAAGTACCTGGTCCTGCATGGCTAAGTCAAGACCTCGGGAGAGCAAGGAGTTAAGGACAGTAGCCAAACGGATGGATAGAGGGGGCCATGCGTCAAGGGGGAGAAATCGGAGAGTCAGCACCTTGTGGCGTCGATGGCAGCAACTCCAACAAGCTGCCCGGGGGTCATGGCCTTTTAGGCATGGCGACGGAGTCCTTGCGCATGATGGCTAAAAGACTGGAGATGTCGATGGAGGTGTTGTAGCTATGCTTGGGGTGTGCCGACGAGGACGTGTCGGCGATGCTGTTCCAGTCACAGATCCCGGATTCTACCGCCACCGAGGTCATCATCTGAG
The DNA here is from genome assembly GCA_019279435.1 of Zizania palustris. Taxonomy (NCBI): domain Eukaryota; kingdom Viridiplantae; phylum Streptophyta; class Magnoliopsida; order Poales; family Poaceae; genus Zizania; species Zizania palustris. Next base: position 42,189,595 of record JAAALK010000285.1, on the reverse strand, counting down.
CCGATCTCATCGAAGCCCATGCCGCCACCGGGGCTAAGGTCGAGCTCGTCATGCCCGCGGAAGACAACCTCAAATCTGGCCCAGCGGTGGCACGCGTGGAGGGATGGGTCCGGTGAGCCACCGGAAGCCACGAGCGGCGACATTAGTGGGAGGCAGCGGTGAACGCCTAGGCGGGGAAGGCGGCGGTGGGCTAGGGCTGCCGGTGAGGTCGGGGAGGCGGCGGGCAAGATAGGGATGCCTAGATATGGCGAATCGACCGGGCACGCAGGGGCTGCGACTCCCAACGGCCTGGCCTTTTTTGAAAACCCCCCTATGTTTTCTATTTTCATAGCGTGCTCTGATTTTACGAATTTTCTCTCTTTCGGGTATAAAATGAGGAAGTGGGGTCTTAGGCAGAAAAAACGAGACTCAGCATGAGACAGGGCATCAGGCCTTCACGCAAATAACGATGAACCGGATGGCGTTTTCAAAAAAAAGCTGGCCCCGCCCTTGGTGACGTGGCGGTGCACGAGGCAACCATAGCATCGAAAAGGCAGACCTGCAACTAATTTCCATAGAACCGAAGGTGTTTTCTGCAAAAGCGGTGACGTGGAGCTCGCGGGAGCGAGAAGACGGCAGCGGCTTTAAAGCCGAGATGATTTATTGGCAATTGATATCTAATGAGGTTGTCTCCAACCATGCTACCCATTTTGGGTTGGCAAATGCCCTTTGTCAAAATGGCTATGGTATGAGATGTGTTCTTGTCTCCAACAGATGCAGAGCAAATGGCCTGGTAGTTTTTTAGTGCCTTGGGAGGGAATCCCCCAAATCCCCTCCGGTGGAGACGATTTGTGGCAGCGGCAGTCTGTGCAGGGCAAGGCACCGCCGAGCCTAGCTGGTAGAGGTGGTGACGACGGCGGCGAGGTCGGTGTTGGGGCTACGCGGTAGGGTCTGGCTGCTCACCATCCACGGCGGCTGGTAGAGGTGGCGACGACGACGGCGAGGTCGGTGCCGGGGCTACACGGCCGGGTGTGGCTGCTCACCATCCACGACGGCCGGTAGAGGTGGCGGCGACGGCGGCGAGGTTGGTGCCAGGGCTACGCGGAAGGTTGTGGCTTCTCACCGTTCACCGGTCTGGCTAGCCGCTTCAATGTAGGTAACCGAAAGTTTCAAGTTTGTCTCCTTTCAATCAACAAATTGATGGATCCTCTTTGTGAGCACTGATTTGTTTTGTCAGTTTTGTGGATAATGGCATGGTGGTACATCAAGATGTTGACGTGTGGGACAGCTGCAGCAAGCCGTCGTGAATAGGAAGAAATGCAAGCGAAGATAATTGTAGGATCATTGGTTGTGAGTAAGAAACGCAAGTGGGGAGGATCTGTCTTTGGGCACGAGGTCAAGAACCGAGGAAGGGACGACGTCAATGAAAAAATCATGTGAAATTACTTCTACAATCCACCCTTGTATGGCGATGGTTTGTTTCGACGAAGGTAAGTTGGGAACCAGAATATAGTAAAAAATCATTGCATCGTCCATATACTCAGGTTTTGAAAGTGATACTTTGCATTGTAGGTTCAGAATGTGTAAATCTTTGTTCCTTCGCATTGTCGACGAAGTGAAAGCTAAAAATCGCTACTTCATAGAGAAGAAAAATGCAGCTGGACAAAAAGGTTTTGCACCAATTCACAAATGTTTAGTTGCAATGAGAATGTTGGCTTATGGGGGGCAGTGCTGATGCTTTAGATGACACCTACAAAATGGCTGAGAGCACTGTCATTAGAACCCTTTTGGAATTTGTAGAGATTGTCATAGCAGTATATGAGTCTGAGTATTTGAGGCCACCAAGGGCTAGGGAGCTAGAAGTAATTCTTAGGCAAAATGAGGCTAGAAGTTTCCCAAGCATGATCGGAAGTATAGACTGCATGCATTGGGAATGGGGGAACTGTCCAACATCTTGGGCTGATATGTACAAGGGTCATAACGGCAAACCAACTGTTATACTTGAGGCAGTTGCTACTCATGACCTGAGGATTTGGCATGCATTTTTTGGACTCCCAGTGTTGGGGGAAAATATTCCATCTTCAGGATTATCGCAGTAACAAGACAAAGACAAGAAATCAAGTCAAAGGATTCCAACGTATATTCTCAGATGTACGTTGAAGGTAGTTCGAAGTATGAAGACGGACTCTGGTTCGGAGTATATCTTCGAACGTGGAGTCTTCCGAGAGCTTCTTTGCCAGCTAAGATGGAAGACTTATCTTCTTTCTCATTAGATTAGTCTTTTACCATTTTAGCCCTATTAAGGGTACCGAATAGTTTCCACTATGTCGGTTGTAATAGAGGGGTAAGAAGGTCTTTTCCTTAATGTTTGGGCCTATAAATACCCCCCGTTTTACCCTGTAATAAGGACCGAATACAAGTTATTCAATACACACTTTCAAACTATTCTAAGTTATTATCCTTTCGGAGGCTTGGAATAGTTTCCTTCGCAAACACTTCGTTTGTTAGTTTCTAATCTTCAGAAACCTGTTAGCGTAATCTTTTACGCCAACAGTTGGCGCCGTCCGTGGGGAACTTAGTCCAAGAAACTTCGTTCTCTACCGAGTTTTCAAACCATGCCTCCTAAGTGGAGTTCAGCTGGTAATCCTACTCGGAGGTCTCCTCGGACCTTCAGAGCTAAATCCCCAGATACAGTCGAGGTCGGAGGATCTTCGACTTTTCCTCCACCTCAAACCCCGGAAGGGACGCCCCTTCCCTGAGTATACGGAGTTCCTCCGCCAACTCCATCTATACTTCGGCCACCTGGAGTCCCTCTCCCACCTCAGGTTCCACTTCGAACTGATCCCTACAGTTCTCAAGACCCGGAAGATCCTTCCAGAGGAGATGAAGACAATCTTGGTGATACGGCCGCTCAAATGGCCAGTCTCCAAGCCGAAGTAGCGAGATGGCGACAAGAAGCTGCAAATAGGCTTCGCTCTCAAGTCATCCCAGTTATTCCTGAAGTGCTTGAAGACGACGAACTTATCTATCCTGAAGCCCCGGAGAACGCCTCCTTTGACACTGAGTCTCCGCTGCATCCCGAGCTGCAGAAAGTATGCTTCGACCAGAAGTTTAAGACTTCGAAGCTTTGCAAGTATGCCGGAGATGAAGATCCTGGAGAATTTGTCCGATCTTATGCTTTGGCGATTGAAGCCAGTGGAGGAGTGCAGGACACCATGGCAAAATGTTTCCCCCTGGCTCTTCAAGGCGTAGCTTTGCGATGGTTCTAGTCTTTAAAACCAGGATCAATCAGTTCATGGGGGCAATTGAAGAAAAAGTTCGTGAGTAATTTCTAGGGCACCTTCGTGCCACAAATGTCAATGGGAAGTCTTTTCCAGGTGAAGCAGCTCCCTGGAGAAACCCTAAGACAATACTTCAAGCGCTTCGCTCATATGAAGTCACAAATTCGAGGGTTAACTACATCTTCGGTAGTTGACGCAGCTCGAGAAGGAGTCATTCATCCAGGCCTACTTGATAAACTTCACCGGAAAAGCATATCTTCTGTTTCTCAGCTGATGTCCTATTTTGAAGAATATGCAAGGTCAGAACAGGGCTGGCTTCGGAGAACTACAGCTACTCCGTCCATACTGCAGGAAGTAAAATTGGAAGTGAAAACTTCGGCACAGCCGCAGGGACCAGTCTTCGAAGCTCAGCATGATAGGAGAAGGGGGCAAAAGCATCCTCGTTCAGAAGTTCTGAACATTGCACCTCCGCAAAAGTTTGCCCAGAGAGCTCCACAATCTTCGGGGAGTAAAACCAGCAGTTGGAGGCCTCCAGGGAAATCGGCCGGAAAAGGCCAAACTTTCTTCTGCTGCATTCATGGTGAGAACCGAAGTCATGCAACTAACACGTGCAAAGCTATACTTACTCTGAGAGGAGAGTATTTAGAGAGAACTTCGGGTCGAGGTACTACTGACCGAGTTCAAGCCGAAGTGCGTCCAGAGCCTGTCCAGGCTGTGGCGCGAATAGAAAACTTCGATCCAGCAAGGCGCCCTCTGGTGGTCAATGTTATGCCACCTCCGAAGCAGGAAGAAGGGCAAGATTGAGGAAAAAGAGTAGTCCTCCCAATCTCCGGAGGAGGGACTCTCGGAAGCATGTCAAAGAGGCAGAGAAGAGAGTATGTTAGAGAAGTGGGGCACATTGGAACTTCTTCGTCTGCAGCTGCTATGCCTGAATGGTCCCATGTACCAATATCTTTTTCTGTAGAGGATGCAGCTGGAATTAAATTTCCACATGCAGACCCACTTGTCATTACTGCCGACATTGCAGGAACTGAGGTTCGAAGAGTGCTAATTGACGGAGGGAGTTCAACAGACATTATTTTTGTTCAAGCCTTCGATCAACTATGCATCTCCAGGAAGCACCTTCTTCCAGCGGCTCGCCCTTTGCAAGGCTTCGCAGGACCTCCGCTTGATGGCCTTGGCCAAATTGGCCTGGAAGTTACCTTCGGAGAAGGGCTGTTAGCCAGGACAGAGGAAGTAATCTTCGATGTTGTGGATGCTCCATATGCATACAACGTCATCTTCGGGAGAAGTATGTTAAATCAGTTCAGAGCTGTGGCGCACCACAATTACTTGTGCATGAAGATGCCCACACAAGCAGGAGTACTCACTATTTTCCGAGATCAAGCTACCGCCAGAAGAGCGGAGTATGGTCACGGCCCCCCCTCTTGATCCAAGACAAGTGAATAGTGTGCAAGACAATCAAGAAAATTTTTCTGCTCCTAGCGAATCTTCGAATAAATCCTTCCCAAGACCAAGTCCTGAAGGAGAGATTGCAACGAAGGTTATTGTTAAAGATGGCAAAGAATATTCATTTCAATTTGGTAAAGATTTGCCTCCAGAAGTTGCTACCTCCTTGGAGAAAGTAGTCGAGGAAAATTTAGATGTCTTTGCTTGGTCTGACGACGACATCACCGGAGTTAGTCGGGATATTATTGAGCACAGTTTACTTGTAAACCCGAAGGCCCGGCCTGTTCGGCAAGGACTCCGAAAAATGTCTGCAGAAAGAGCTGTTCTTGCCAAAGACGAAGTTGAAAAATTGCTGAAGGCTGGGATTATCAGAGAAGTGGCTCACACAGAATGGTTAGCCAACCCAGTCTTCGTCAGGAAGAAATCTTCCAGGAAGTGGCGCATGTGCATTGATTTCACATCCTTGAATAAAGCATGCCCTCGTGACCCCTACCCCATGCCCCGAATTGATCAATTGGTCGACTCCACTGCAGGTTCGGAGTTATTAAGTTTCCTTGACGCGTACTCCGGTTATCATCAGATATGGTTGAAACGCGAAGATGAAATCAAGACAAGCTTCGTAACTCCTTCAGGAGTCTTCTGTTATGTAAGAATGCCCTTTGGCTTAAGAAATGTCGGGGCTACTTTTTCGAGGTTAGTTGCTAAGGCTCTAGGTCATCAATTAGGTCGTAATGTAGAGGCCTATATGGATGATATTGTAATAAAGAGTGCTTTTAAGCACCAGTATAGCCTAGACTTAGCAGAAACATTTAATAGCCTTCGGGCGTGTGGGATCCGTCTCAACCCCGAAAAATGTATCTTCGGGGCGCAGGCTGGAAAGTTGTTAGGGTATTTAGTTTCAAGCAGAGGGATTGAAGCTAGCCCTACTCAGATAACTGCGCTACAGAAGATGGCTCCTCCAGAGAATTTAAAGCAAGTGCAAAAGCTGACTGGTCGTCTGGCAGCACTTAGCAGGTTTTTGGCAAGGTCTGCGGAGAGAAGTTTGCCCATCTTTAAAGCATTGAAAGGGTCCGAAGATTTTGCATGGACACCGGAGTGTCAGAAAAGCTTCGAAGATATTAAAGAGTATCTCAGTAATCTTGCTACACTCACGGTGCCTACTGCGGATGAAACCCTACTCCTTTACCTTGCAGCTACAGGATCTGCTGTCAGCGCAGTCCTTGTCAGGGAAATGGATTTCAATTGAAAGTTGGTACAAAATCCAGTTTATTTTGTGTCCGAAGCATTGTCAGGAGCGAAGACAAGGTATTCCGAGCTCGAAAAGTTCACTTATGCTCTGATAATGGCTTCGAGGAAATTGAGACATTATTTTTTGGCTCATAATGTAATCGTACCAACTTCGTATCCTTTGGGAGATATGCTCCGAAGTAAAGACTCCACTAGAAGAATTGGAAAGTGGGCAGTCGAACTAGCACCCTTCGGCATATCCTTTCTAGCAAGGACAGCAATCAAATCGCAAGTCTTGGCAGATTTCGTAGCAGAATGGACTCCCCCTGCAACGTGGGTTCTGGAGAAGTCAAGTGAAGAAATTTGGACTGTTTTTTCTGATGGGGCTTTCCAAGCATCTGGAGCAGGTGTTGGGGCAGTTTTAATTTCGCCTTCTAGGCAAAGAGCAATGTACTCCGCAAGACTCAACTTTAAGTCTACCAATAATATAGCGAAGTATGAAGGGATTTTACTGGGACTCCGAAAAGCACGTGCTCTAGGGGCTACAAGAGTTGTTATAAAGACAGATTCTCAAATAGTAGTAGGGCACGTAGATAAAAGTTTTCAAGTTCGGCATCAACAACTTGCAAAGTACTTGGAAGAAATCCGTAAAATCGAAGCACAATTCAAGGGCATTTCCATTCGGAGTATACCAAGAGCAGAAAATGTGCAAGCGGACATCTTAGCAAAAGCTGCAGCCGGAGCTATGGATATACCAAAAGAGGCTTTTTATGAGGAGCTCAGTACACCTTCGGTGCCACAAATTCCCTCTGCAGAGATTCTCTGCATTCCAAGTACAGATTGGAGAAATTCAATCATGGAACTTTTGTAAGGAGGAGCAAATTTGTCTGAAGAGCCACAGTTTTCAAGATTAAAACTCAGGGCTAGAAATTATCAAATAATCAACAGTGTTTTATACAAGGCCGGAGTATGTTCCCCTCTACTCCGATGTATATCCCAAACCGAAGGCCAAGATATTCTTCGAGAAATTCACGAAAGGCTTTGCAGTAGCCATCTCGCTCCTCGGGCTTTGGCAGGAAAAACACTTCGCCAGGGGCTTTATTGGCCTATGATAGTAGCAGATGCGGAGAATTTAGTCCGCACATGCCAAGGATGTCAGTGGATGGGTCGACGAAGTCATCGCCCACCAACAGCTCTTCAAGTTATTGCTCCGGTATGGCCCATGGCTAGATGGGGTATGGATTTGATTGGTCCCTTTCCAGTAGCTAAGGAAAATCTAAAGTTCGCAGTGGTAGCTATTGAATATTTTTCTAAGTGGGTAGAAGCATAGCCCTTAACAGCTATCACTTCGAACAATGTGCAGAAATTCTTTTGGAAGAGTATCATTTGCCGGTTCGGAGTGCCTAGACAACTCACAGTTGATAATGGAACACAGTTCGATGCAGAACCTTTCAGGAAGTTTTGCGAAGATCTAGGCATCTAGTTATGTTTTGCTGTAGTGAGACATCCGCAGTCTAATGGAGCTGTAGAAAGAGCCAATGGAAATATTTTGTCAGGGCTAAATCGAAGAATAGTAGGATTGGCAAAAGGACTGTGGACCGAAGAACTCCCAAATATTTTATGGTCCATTCGGACTACGCAAACGAGGTCCATAGGTTTCACTCCATTCAGACTGCTTTTCGGAGATGAAGCTATGACTCCAACGGAGCTCAAAGGAGGATCACTTCGCAGCACCGAACCAGAGATTGAAGGAGGAAGACAAGCTTCGTTAGACTTAACAGAGGAGACAAGACTTCGAGCTGTAGCCAATTTGATGAAGTATCAACAACAGACGAAGACTTGGTTCGACCCGAAAGTCAAGATCAACGAGCTTAGACCGGGTCATCTCGTTTTACGAAGCATCATAGCGCCAGGAAAATTAGGAAATAAATGGGAAGGTCATTACTTAATTGTTCGTTCAGGACGTCCTGGCTCTTTTAAATTAGCTAATTTGGAAGGTGAAGAGTTAGCGCATACTTGGCATGCGGAGCACCTAAAGCGATACTTCGCATAAGGGCTCCTTGTAATCATGTGTAATCACTTTTCGAATTAATAAAGCATATGGTTCAGATAGTGCCTACCCCTCATAAACTTCCAGCTTCCGAGTGGACGCACTAGAACCGTGGAGTTGACCGAGAGGGAAGTGTCATTAATTTGAATCATATTTTCGGACTTTGAACCATTGGTTCGAAGTTTCCGACGTGGGGGCTGACATAATCCGGAGTCCAAGCCACCGGCTTGTAGACATCCGTAAAAGAGCCCAAAACCACATCATACGGAGTCCAAGCCATCGGCTGGTAGACATCCGTAAAAAGAGTCCAAGGAGACCAAATCATGCGGAGTCCAAGCCATCGGCTGGTAGACATCCGTAAAAAGAGTCCAAGGAGACCAAATCATGCGGAGTCCAAGCCACCAGCTTGTAGACATCCATAAAAAGAGTCCAAAGAGACCACTGCGAACTCCAAACCACTGGTTTGACAGAATTCGCAAAAAAGAGCCAAAGGAGGCCAAAGCAAAATAGAGTTTGAGCCATGAGCTTCGAATGTCTGTTAAGAAAGTCCAAAGTGACAAATTATCTAAGACACTAAAGTGTCCGGAAAGTTATCTCAAGTGATTTATTTCAAAAACATAAGGTACTAAGTTGCCAATCTTCAGACTACAAATAGTCGAAGACATTTTATAAGATTTTAATCGATCTTTAAATTACTGAGGGGCTCCGAACCCCCAAATTTGTACTCCTAAGTTTTTCTTTGTGCCTAACCATCTTTGAATACAGTTCGAAGTTGCTTACGCCCAAAGAGGGGCTAATAAATAGGGAGACAATTTTAAATCGATATTTATTATTCGAGCAAATATGATTACATCATGAAAAATTGGTATCTATACCAAGAAGGAATCGAAGACCTCTTCGATCTCTAGAGCTAGGGTTGGAACGACTAGTTCCAGTGTCGGGAGTCCTAACAACTTTGCGTTTAACACTTCTGCCTCCCTTCGAAGCTCTAAAGTCTTTTTGTTCTTGCTGAAGCTCGGCCCAAGTTCGAAGCCGTTCAGGACTCCTTTCCCAGCTTCCAAGTTCTTCAGGCTTTTTACCTTGAGCTTCTTCTTCGTCTTCGGACCATATAATGTCTTCAGAAGATAAAGTTTCCAAGTTAACTTCTTTTTCTTCCTCTTTAATGCAAGATAATATATCTTTGCTTATTTCGGACGTAATCATTCCGGAACTATCTCGAGGAATTAGAAATCGAGGGCGCTTGTGAAGTTTTAAGATTTCGAAGGTAGCCCATAATAAGCGAAGTTCGTCGTTAACATCTAACACTTCGACATCTTCCATATGAGGCAAAGCCTAAAGCATGATAAACAAATCTTCATTCATAAATGTACAAAAGCGTAGTGCTTTACATAGTTGAAGATCCTAAGATAATTCTAAACCTGCGGGTTTGGAGGAGGCTGACTGCTCGAAGCTTGGGATCGAGCCTGCTTCTGGCGTTGTCCTTCGTCAATCCAGGCCTTGATCACAGAACGACCTTCGGCTCTCCATGAAGTTTGAAAGGCTTGCCAAGCAGCGGCCACACCTTCGGAGGGAGTGAGAAGTTGGTCGTCGTCGAAGGTAATGGGACCCTCTCCTGCGCTCGGAGTTATGATCGGCCCAAATCTTCGTAGTAACGAAGTATGCCGACAGCAGCAGCTTGTCCGGAGATTTCTCTGTACCGAATGTCTGCTGTCTTCATTTGCTTCGCTGCTCCTTGGATCCTCTTCAGCCGGCGCAAGCAGAGAGATGTTGTCATCCGAAGGAAGCGTCCCAGTAGTACCGAAGTACTCCAGAACGCTTAGCAATTGGTCCATGACCTCCGAAGCTACCTTCTCTGACTTCAGCTTATCTTCAGTTAATGCATCCTTCGTCGAAGTTAGCTCTTGTACTACTCCAGAGAGCCTAGCAGCCTCCGTAGCCAAAGAATTCTTTTGATTCAGTAGCTGGCTAGCTTCTTCTCGGAGTCTAACAAGCTCGGCCCCCGCGGGTAGCGTGCTCCGCCCGCATCTTTTCAATTTCTACTCGAAGCACAATTTTTTCTGCTTCGAGCTCCTTGTTCGCAGCCTCCAAGCCTTGTCTGGCCCTGCGCTCCGTTGAAACCATGTTGTCCATGTGAGCCACTCGACCTTCGGAGATAGTAAGATTTCGTTGAAGAACTGCATTTTCCTATCGAAGGCGAACGCTTCCACGTTCATTTGATATGTTTGTAGCTCGGGCCAGACTGTTTGCTGCGAAAAGAAAAAACCAAGGTGAGAAATTATTTGTATATAAATTTGATGTTGTTTTGCAGATACTTCGTACCTGGTATGCTGCGCGTTCCATGGTAGCATTAAGCTCCGAACTTTCCGCCTCGCTCAAGATAGCCACCAAGTTCGTCTCCCCGACTTCGCGACTAGCTCGATCCAAAGGTTCGAGCAAAGTCCGAAGCCCAGTTCTTCGCTCCAAGAAAGGAGCTAGAAGGGGGAGCATGCTCAAGGCTTGTTTGTCATCTTCGCTTGGCGAAGGCCCGGAGCGTTGAGCTGTAGTCTTCGGAGCCCTAGTAGATTGGCCCCCCTTAGTAGATTGGCTCTCGTCTGTTGATTCAGATGGAGTTGATCCTGAGCTCGGAGAAGGGAGGGGGTCCATCTTCCCTTTGCCTTTTCCAGGCCCCATCTGAGTGGCTCCTGGAATTGGCTCTGAAGTCTTTGAAGGTCCAGGAATTATATCTTCGGGACGGACCTCTTCCATAGAAGTGGACTCTGAAAAACAAAGGTATTATACATTGTATAATTTCACAGGAAAAAAGAACAAAAATAAAATTATACGAAGTTTACCTTCGACATTTTGGCGGCGGGTAAGCATTGGGCTGCTTGGCGGGTCGAAGGCAAGGTCTTCGTCGGAGTCAGCAGTCAAATCTTCGACTGTCGGAGCATTTTTCTTAACAACCGTTGTTGCTTCACCCGAAATAGAAGCTGCAGTAACTTCGACTCCGCTCTCATCCATAGGGTCTCCGTCTTGGACTCCCTCCTGAAGTAAATCTTCTTGAGCAGCCGGAGTCCTCGCTTGCTCAAGATTCTCTTGAGACTCCGGCACGTTCGCAGTTTCGTCAATTTGTATAGCTCTTCGAGCTGCATCCTCGTCAATCAACCTCACGAGCAACCTGCCTTCGTCCTCTTGAGAATCGGAGATTGAAGCTCTTGGGCTTGAAGGCGCAGGAACTTTTGGCTTTCGAGCCACCTTCTTAACCGGAGTCTTGGCGGAGCTCGAAGTTCCAACTTCGGCTTTCCTCTTCTTGGGCCCTTTCTCCGAAGGCACCCAATCCATCAGAGGGGGCGGAACAATTTCAAGCAGCCCCCATACTCTGTTGGATCGTTCCCAACTACCAACCAATTTGATTCTCCATTCTTTCTCGGTCGGAGTTGGAACGCCCAAAATCTTCTCCGAAGCTCGTATGATTTGCTCCGAAGTTATAGGGGCTGAAGAAGCTGAAAAACGAGTTAAGTTTGTTAATTCTTCGAATAAATATACATAGAGTATGTTGTTTCGAAGTTACCTGCAGGACTCGAAGTTGAAATTTTTTTTCGAAGACCGCCTTCCGAATCTTCCTCGAAGGTGATCGGCCAGTTGGCCATCAGAGGAGGGATTTGAAGCCCGAGGAATTCTTCGGCTAAGTCTCGCATGCTCAAGCAATGACTGATTTTTTGAAGCAAGCTCAGGCGAGCTTCGAGTTGGCCTAAATTCGGGTGCACTAAGGCTTCCTTTCGGAAGTGGATTTCTTGTAGAGGTCCAGCTAGGCGGCTGCTTGCCCCAACTTCGGCATAAAACCATCTCAAGATCCAATAAGTATACCATCTGGCATTGATGGCCTTGGCAGGAAACCGGAGAGCATATTCGTCCCGGAGTCTGAAGTTGATACTTCCGAAGGCCACTACTATCTTCTCACCTCCGGGACCTACGAAGGTCTTCGGTTGGCATGATGCTCTGTGTAGTGCTGCGAAGATCTCCGCCCTTCCTTCACAACCTTCAGCTCGCAATGCCCATTCGAAGATGGCGAGGTGCGCTACTGCGTTCGGAGAGAGTTGGGGGAGAGTGACATGGAACAAGTCCAATACCTCCGCTAAGAAGTCGATCGCCGGAAGCCCCAAGCCAGCTTCGAAGAAGGCTTCGAAGACGACCACTTCTCCGGGTCTTGGTGACGGAATAATTTCCTTCCCAGATTTGCGAATCATCACCCCCGAACTAATCTTGCCTTCTACTGTGGCCGCAAGCGTTTCCCTTCTGCAGGTTGATGGTCCCAGTTGATAAGACTAGTCCACATACTTCATCGACGCTGGAAATAGGTCTTGATGGCCAACATTTTGGGGATTTTCCCCCATCGCCACCATTGCTGCCGCTGCAGGTGCCGGAGCCGTCGCCGCCATTGCTGCCGCTGCAGGTGCCGGAGCCGTTGCCGCCAATGTAGCGGCCGCCACTGTTGCCGCAACTTGCTGCCGAGTCAAGCTTGAAGCCGGTCTGGGACCTTTGAAGCTGGTTTTCGCCATTAGATTTCGTGGATTGCTTCGAAGAAAAAGTGAAGGCTAGGGCTCGAGAGTTGGTCTGTTTGCACGAAAGCAGTGGAAAGGTACAAGAAAGGGTCGGGCCCTCTATTTATAGCCCAGACCCCAATTTTTTACCGTTTGCTTACGCCGATTTGCATTCTTGACCGTTACTTTGTTCCGGAATTAACGCATTGCGTAACTTCCATCAGAAGGAAAAAGCCAACGGCTATTTTTTCCAAGTCTAAAAAGACTTTCAGATTTCCCGAGTTAATTCTAAAATACTTCGAATGCAATTCACTTAGAAATAATTTGAGGTTCGCATCTCCATACATTTCGGAGGTGTATTAAGTCTGCTAATCCCTGCACATGGATATGTTTTCTTGCGTATACTGCATCCCTAACATCACAGATTTAACGTATAAGCGTATTTGAGGGGCTACTGTTGGGGGAAAATATTCCATCTTCAGGATTATCGCAGTAACAAGACAAAGATAAGAAATCAAGTCAAAGGATTCCAACGTATACGTTGAAGGTAGTTCGAAGTATGAAGACGGACTCTGGTTCGGAGTATATCTTCGAACGTGTACTCTTCCGAGAGCTTCTTTGCCAGCTAAGATGGAAGACTTATCTTCTTTCTCATTAGATTAGTCTTTTACCAATTTAGCCCTATTAAGAGTACCGAATAGTTTCCACTATGTCGGTTGTAATAGAGGGGTAAGAAGGTCTTTTCCTTAATGTTTGGGCCTATAAATACCCCCCGTTTTACCCTGTAATAAGGACCGAATACAAGTTATTCAATACACACTTTCAAACTATTCTAAGTTATTATCCTTTCGGAGACTTGGAATAGTTTCCTTCGCAAACACTTTGTTTGTTAGTTTCTAATCTTTAGAAATCTATTAGCGTAATCTTTTACGCCAACACCCAGGGTCTCACAATGATATAAACGTTCTTCACGTTCGTCGATGTTTGATGACCTAGCAGCTAGGAGAACTCCTGAAGTTGTGTATTGGGTAAATGGCAACCCCTATACTATTAGATATTATCTAGCTGATAAGATATATCCGAATTGGGCTACATTGGTGAAGACGGTCAGTGCTCCGGCAAGCATGAAGCACAAGATATTTGCTACCATTCAAGAGTCCTATAGGAAAGATGTTGAGAGAAGTTTTGGAGTATTGCAAACGAAGTTCAAGATCATTCGTAACCCTACAATGATGTGGAGCCAGAAAAAACTAATGCAATCATGTGTGCTTGTGTTATTCTACATAACATGGTGATAGAAGACGAGCGTGACATTTAATTGAACCTAGAAGACACAGATGGTTTTGAAGGGATAGATGATCCACCTGTTAGGCACAATAGAGATGTGTCAGCTATTGATAAACTCATTGATTCCTATAACTGCATCAAGAAAAGGAAACGTCTAACTAGCTGCAGCGGGACCTAATTGAGCACATCTGGGGTCATTATGGTGCATCAACTGGGCCTTTTGCAATATGTAGTGCTATATTTAGATGCTTGTATTTGTATGTACTGATCATTATGTGATCAAGTATGTGGTGCTTGTGTTTGTGTAATCTGAACTTGGCATAAGCAGGTGCTTTTGTGTGCTAGTATGTGGTGCTCTTGTTTGTGTAATCTGAGCATGGCATAAGTAGGTGTTTTGTGTGCTAATATGTGGTGCCGATTTGTGTCATTAAGCATACAAACCAAAGTACATAACTGCTCTGTCTAGTATATTTCTATCTGGCAATTGAAGATAAACAACATTATGCAAAAAGCTGTAGCACATAGGATATTTTCACATGGCAAATCAAGTCTAGCAGAACTACTTCAAAAGTAGTAAATAAAATCTGCAGCAATACTTTTTTGTAGCCGGCCCGACAATTCTATAGCAGATATTCTGCTCCCGCACGACAAAGCTACACATGCACGGTGGTGCTTACTGTTTCAAGTCTGGCAACTGATAGAAGATGAATAGGAACTGCAGCAACCAGAAATAATTCACTGGCTGGGAGCAAAACATGGAATGAATCAGAGATAATTCCAGAATAAAAGCCTGCATAGAACTGCCTCAAAGCATACTACCAAAGTACATACCAAATAAGTTCAAACCATACAACCTAATTACAGACCAACTAGTTCAAAGCATACAACCAAACTACATACCAAATAAGTTCAAACCATACAACCAAATTACATACCAACTAAGTTCACAGCATACAACCAAAGTTCATCACAATAAAACAAATGTTAACAAGCCATGCTGTCAGCTTGAAGAACTATCATGCGATGGTGTTCTAATCCCATGACGCTCCATGATCTCATGTGGGATGCTCTTGTAGTACTCCCTAAGATGTGGTGCTAACTTGTCAAGGTCATGTCCCATGATGTGAGGCTTCCGCTTTCATTAGCTCTACCTTTGTATTCTCCTTGCGCAACTCAACTCCTCCCTAGTCAACAATAATTTCTCC